>JAGDQP010027829.1:11432-24637 GCA_022664845.1 Lepisma saccharinum
AGCAAACTTACCCATACAGAATACTCATCAAGGAATAAAAATGATACTTAAGTCGTGAGCTTTTATCACTGCAGGTATATTCACAAAGGGAAGAGAAACGAAAAAGAGGAAAGGTATAGAGAAATGATAAGGAAGTCCATCTAGTCATACATGGTAAATAACGTAAATGCCGAAGATGATATTATTTAAATAAATATGGAAGAAGAAAACAAGAAACATACTACTGATATAATAAGCGTCGACATGTTACCTTCCCTCAAAGGTTATTATTCTTCGAGGGAAAGATTAGCGACAGACACTGATTTGAAGAAAATCGAATATATAGTCAAACGAGAGAGTAAAAGAGTTTAGTTGGTTAGAAAGGCATAGAGATAATAATATGCAGTATTAACTATTTAATAAACAAAAGCTTACCAATCACAGGTTTAAAAGTAGTTTTTGGTTCCATATCTTTCAAAGAGCTTGTAGCATCTGGATGTCTCAAAAGGATCTTAGGTGAAATGATAATTAGAGGCTTTCTAAAGTTTCTGATCATCTGGAAAATATAGAAACATGTAATCAATAATGTAATAGGAAATCTAATAGAATCCCCTAATCTTCCTTTTCACTTACAGCTAAATATGTAAATAATACACGTATAGTAATATAATTATCCAAAAAGTGATAAAGGACAGAAGAACAGCCATAATGAGAAATTGGTATTAGGTGATTGGAACCAGAGTCCTTTTTAAGTGTTCTAAGATATCCAGAATATTATGTACTAAGATGATGTACCTGGCGACGAAGTAGATGAAAATACTGAGCAGGAGTGGTTGGATTTACTACTTGAATATTAACATCATCCCCATCTGGAGATGTTTCACTTGAATCGCTAAGTTGCAAATATCTTTCAATTCGGCAAGAACTATGCTCAGATCCAGCACCGTCATAGCCATGTGGAAGCATCATTACTAAGCCGCTCTGCTGCAACCATTTTGCTGGAAAATAGAAATACATTTTCAATATCAATATATTTTGAAATCCTAATTAGTAATAGATTACATCTTTTTCTTTTTGACCAGTCAAACCATTTTTTTTATACAAAAGTCTAGACATGCAGAACGCCACCGAACAATAATGACTAAATACAAACGAGCATTCTGAGGAAAGTAAGCAGTCGAGATGTTGTTAGGTTAATTAGTATTACAGGATTATGATCAAGAATCGTTTTAACACGGAGAAAAAATTAGCTACTAATGTAATGTGTTATTATGGAATTTTGGTGATGACGTCAGACATCTTTTTGGTCTGGTGATGACGTCATCATCTTTAAATGTATGGTTACTTCAAAGAATGTTATAGTCTATTGTACTGGAAACAATGTAAAGATTCAGAACGTTATTATGTTGTTTTTCTTATTCTAGCACTGTTTACATTATTAGCAGCTGTTCAACATGAAAAGACGGAATTATACACAGAAGTTCTAAAGAAGTTAATAAATATTCGAAGTACTGGATGGTATCTGATGTTCATATGAGTACTAGAAAGAAGAATAAGTTTCAGCTAAGTACTCCTTATGTTACTTATTCTCAGTTTGCAAATTACCATATTTGTAAAGTTCATATGATTATGTGCAGCGATGCCCAACATTGAGAATCTACAACTCTCTGTATATGAAATCTTGAGTATTGTTTCAGAAAGGTTTATTATTTCAAATAAAGCAGTAATTCTGCTTATACTTGGTAAATTCAGTCGTTAATGGTAGCTGAATGATTCATAGCATTGTTTAAGGAAGAATTTTATATACTTCTCCGATATTCAAGAAGTTAGGTTTGTTTGTGTAAGATAATTTATCTAATTCAAAATGACTACACTATCACAACAGATTATGGCAGATACACAATGAAGCATTGTGTTCGAACTTACAAGGTATTGTAGACCCAATTAATGCACAAGTCTCCATTGCGTTTGCAATTATTTTTCAAGAAAATACGGGACTCCGTCAACCTGAATATTTATGAAATATTAAGTGGTTACGAGGAGGTACAAATATGATAAACAGAATGTCATCAGAGATGGTACAGAAGTTTCAATTTTCAATGACTGTTGGAACTTACGTATATAGTGCATAGAAAAACCGTAATTATATTATGTTCACACCTTAAAAATCTATAAGTTTTTGAAGTTTTTTTGAAGTTTGGTCTAGCAAAATTGGAACTTTCCAACTGTTACAGTTTTTGTTTTCTCAATTTTTGTATATTATAATGTAATATTTTTCATGTAAGTTAGAAATACACTTCGCAGAAGCCTAAATCTCTTAGGCAAAACGACGTGTAAACAATCGTATTGTTTAGTTTCTTTCCGTTAAATTTCTATAATGTCAACAGGTGATGCTGAACCATATATTTTAGCATATTAGTAAAACAACTAACGTATTTGTTTCGTGAACTTACACTTAAATACCCACATTCTGTTTTATTTATTTATTTTCCGTATATAACCACCTGTATAAAACTGTCACAAGTCTGTGATATAAAATTTATATACTTTAGTATTGTAAAATCAATATGTCAATATTTTGTAATAATTATGAGACAACAACAGTTGTCACACATTTCGACAAAACAACTGTAAGAAAAAGAGCTTAATTATGTGTAGAGGGTAGTTAACCAGAAACTAATACATAAAGGAGTAAATGTTTATCAATAAAAGCATGATCCATAAAAGAGGACAAGAAAGAAGCCGTGAATGTACTTAATTTTCCTGAATAGTTGAAGGTCGATAAGAAGGCAGTCAGGTTATGCGCATGGGAGAATGACAAAGACTGTAGCGCAGAAGGAGGTAGAGAAATCACTCTTCTTTTCTGTCAACATGCAAAGAAATGAGAAGGTAAAAGGAACTTTACAAAAATAAAGTTTTCATCTGGTTACAATTAAAAATTAGAGAAAAAAACAATTAAACAAAGCATTCTGTGTAATACTGGGCTTAAAAATATCTGAAGAAACAGTTGAAACATTGTTTTGTATACATATCACACATGAGATTACAAGGAATCTCATTCGAAAAGATTGAACCGTTGGGAAAGGCAGATCTTAAACTGATTTTTGATCTCGTGATCAAGCAAATAAATTTCTCACAAAACAGCAATTAGTGACAACCTACAGATTAATAAAAAACTATCCAGAATATTATCTAGAAACTATTCGTAAATACATATTTTATTTCAAGATATTGAAGATAATATGTTCATAAGTTAACAGTTCTTTCTATAGTACTTTCTCCTTCCACCTAGCAGTAACTTATAATCTTGCGTTAAATGTTTCTATATCAAATAAAAATTACTCCGTGTTGGTTATTATTCGTGGTGAAAACTCTATTCTATCCCTTTTTCTTTGATGAGAGGCGTACGTGTGAAGTTTTCTCTAGCCTAATATACAGTATACTAGGAATATTACTTGGGAAATATAGAATATGCCCGGAACATTTAAGAAATTTCCTGAACATGACATGGCAAGAAAATTTCAGACATGGAATATTCCAATATGTACCTTGGAAAGGTTGTTGGAGTATTGTCAATTTACCATTTATACTTTACCTTCAAATAATTTCTACATCCTTTTCAGGAATTTTCCTAGAATGTTGAAAATTGAAATGGAATATTTATGAAAATGTTGTCTTTGCAATTGACATTTTTAAGTAAAGCTTGACTACCGTATATGGAAAATATAACGCAATATGTTTTAAATGATGTTTTACAATGTTATTTTCTACACACTAGCTCTCTACTTACTGCATGTCAGCTTATAGTGTTAGTAAAAGGAAACCGATAAATAAATGAAGAACTATTTTATCACTACAACTTACTTTCTCCACCAGTAACTAAAGTATCAATTTCGATTTGGGCTCCATTGGCAAAGTCTCCAAACTGTGCTTCCCATATTATAAGATTGTTTGGACTTTCAATGCTCATGCCATATTCAAACCCCAACACTGCTTCTTCTGACAAAATGCTGTTCGCAATCTTAATGAAATTAAGAAAATAAAGATGTAATGTTTTATTTACCTTACATGAGTATTTAAGGTATTGACAGACAAATATTTCAAATTTATATTATTTATAAAATTCTTAAATTTGGATATTTAGTGGCTTTCAAGTAGCTATTTGTACTATTCGTTACCATTAAGTAATATTATATCTTCTTTTGTTACTACATTAACAACAAAAATGGCCCATGGCTCTTAATCCCTGTGAGATTAGAGTGGAATGCACATTAAATATATATTGAAGGTATAACTGCAGCCTTTACTTGGTCTGAGAAATATGCAGAAAACCCATGCTCAGTATGGCTGACCTAACCTGGGCAAGAGTAACATAAATAATAATTTATTTACTTATTTATTAGCGCAGTGAACAGTGCTGAAACCTGTAAAGCACTAACAAAGATTATAAGTCAAGTTTTATCATATAAAAGATTAGAAAAACTCAAAGTAAGGTATGTAATACACTGTGTATGAGTGTCAATAATATAATAGTGTCAATGAGAGTCAATAATACCATACATTATATGACTGTCAATGATAGTAAGTTCAGTTTACAAATATGATTACAGATGAATAAATAAAATATTATCTAATTTATATTCATATGTATGTACTTAATAGAGTTAATCATATCATAAAAATAAGAGTATTTTTCTATCAGACTTGAATATATCTTTTCGGTCCCCAGACAACGATTCCTCTTCATAGTTGATTATAATTTTCAACCACTCTTTGTAGAATACTAGTGCGGAATTTTATGGAATATTAAATCCTCAATAAATTGAATATCTTTGCTAATCAAAGGACAGTGTAGTGGTTATATACGTAATTGACTTTACCAGTATTCATATTTATGCTTAAAATAAGGTAAACTATTTTGTAAAATAGTAATCTTATGAAATAATTTTGTACGGATTCAATTTGAGCAATTGCTGTATTATTTGTCTTGTACCATATTATTGCTGCATGTTAAATTTTTGATCGTACTAATAATTTGTATAAATGTAGATAATTTTTAAACTGCTAATATAGAATTCATTGAATGCAAAGCCAAGAAGCTTACCATAACATAATAAAGGCTTCAACCTATGGTTGAAAACTTAATTTATCATCAAATACAATACCAAAGTCCTTAATTATATTCAGCTTGTTGATGATCATTTTACACATATATTACATTTACTAACGAAATAGTTAGTTTTGTGTGTAAAACTTACATACTTTGTTTTACTATTATTAATTAACATTTTATTTTTATTTCTCCACTTGACAATTTCATTCTACATCTTTCTGCAGTTTGTAAACCCTTGATATTTTTTTCAATTTTACGTAATTTTAGATCATCCGCATGCAATATACTGTCATATATATGGCCAATAAAAATGTTAAATAAAAGCGGTCTCAATGTTGAGCCTTGCATAATACCATTTTCTATCTGAGCTTTGGAGGACAACACATTATTATTTTGATAAACTAAGTTCTATTATCCAAATATCTTGCAAACCATTTAATATATTTCGATTATAACCTTACTCTATTCTTACTTAATAATATCGAATGATTGGCTGAATCAAAAGCTTTAGCTTTATTATTAATAATAAGAATAAAGTGATGGTGTGATTCATTTCCATCACAAAGACTTATAATAAGAAACTTGACTTAAGGAAAATAGTCAAATACAGATTTCATTTCAACTGAAAGTCAACTTAGGAAATAACTTTTATTCTCCGAAAATTCATTTACGTACTATTATATCTTAATTATATAAGAGTTAAGCTCCATATGCAAACATATGCTTGTTTATTATTGATTTTATTATCTAATATGTCATAAATTTGAAAATGTTATAACAGAATGAAAAAAAATATGGATTAATTCTTGCATTGATGATCTGTTTCATATACATGAAGAAAAAACCTTAGTTTCATTGAAAAGTATCGAGTCTCGAATGCTATACTGCTTGTTCGGTTATGTGAGTGGTTCACAACCTATGGTTTGCAAAACTCTTTGGCTCCCCCAAGCGTTTAGTGGAGGCCCGAGAACAAAATTATATATATATATTTAAAAATATTTTTACTTCTTCTAACATAAAGAAGCAAAAGTGCTTTTATTGTTGTTAGTAGAATATCCATTGACAGTGTTTTCATATGTTCTTCGGTACTTGATATATTACACGTGTTTATTTCGCACTACTGTTCTCATTAGTTATTATATGTGAATATGTTTATTTTTATTTCACCGCGTGTCGCAGGTTAGAGGGAGAATGAAAAATAAATTATCAGTCCATTAAGGGGTATGCGATTTTGAAAAGGTTGGAAACAATTAATTTGTATCATGAAAACTTTCGGTTATAAATCATTTTTATCCTATTTTTAAATTTTAATTTAATATCTGATTTCTTCTCGATCGTGCAGTACACGTTTCCTAAACTTTTAACTTATTCCTTTTAAGTATCAGATCTGACGAAGTAGAATTGGGACAAAACGAAGTTTATACTTCTTTTTTAACTTGGATGATGGTACATGACATCAAAATGAATGATTATAAACTGTCATTTATTCAATATTAATATCTGAAAATAGAAATATGGTATTCTGTGGATATTGTGTTTAACTACTAGATATGAATTTAGGATTTAACATGGTTAATGTAGTAAATTAAGAACCAGATACCTGAAGATAATTGTTGGATATTGAGAGACAGATAAACTTTGAGATTATGTAATATCAAGATATACTGTGAGCCTTGGCATTACTGATCATGTAATTAATGGAGGAATAGTTTAGGTCAAGGGTCTTAAAATAGCGGACTCCGTTCCGGATCCGTACCCCGAAGCATTTTTACCCGGACCTCCATCATTTGATATAATCTCAAGCGCAATGTTTGAATGATATATGCATACAGTTCACTAGTTGAAATTAAAAGAAACGTAGGAGTGTAATGTGAATTTATACTAATATACTTGTTTTCCTTTCTCTTTTTCATAATTATTCCATATCAATATCCTACCGACTGCGCCATGTTATATACGTCTTCTATTAACGTATATTTGTTATTATAATTTGTATTATTACGTAAAAATTACAAGACATGCATTATGATTTAACTTACGTGCTTTATTAGGTCTCCATGTTAACATCCAGACTAGGTGACAACTACAATTGATTATAGATCGAACACAATCGATCTCTACGTATCGACTAGTTCGATAACTACAATATACTACCGTAACCAATACGTCCTAACTGTACTGTCTTACTCGACTAATTATATAGACCGCAAAGGTCTTTTTATTTGCGCGGACTGGAGGGAAAATCAATTGAAGCCCCTGGCCTAGGTATTGATGATTGCAATTAAAGATATTATGGAGCAAATAAAAGTGGGTATATATTTCTTAGAATGTAGAGTATAATTACGCTGCGTATTACTATTAGACATCGGTTAACTATTTTGCCTTTGACCGAATTCTAATCTAACTGTTTGAACTTGCACTAGATAAAGTGGCAGATACTTTCTGTATTTTTACAAGATTAACTCTACTGGAACACTGGCAAAACTTGCGTATACAATTTGCTAAAACAATGTCATATTATAAACATATCCATTGCAAACTTGTAAAATACTTATGAACTTAAACAGCCGTTAAAAAGTATAAATATAATCAAAGAGGATATGTTTCAAATTTCTAACACAAACAGTCGTAAGCTGTACCAATGGAATACAGCATTATTAAGATACTGGCCTAGATTAAATTTTGTTTTTGCAAGATTGCACGACATCAAAGAACTGAATAAAATTGTTCTGTTCCGTTTGTATTGTGTATAGAACGAAAGTAAGATTGATAATATTTATTGGTGTAAAATGCCAATTGTTCTCTGTAATGCTTAATACGTTGTCATGGCCGAGTTTAAACCATATATGATGTTATGGATTTTGCAGTTAAAGGCCATTAGTTGTGAATATTCAGTTAATTAGCGTTAAAATTAGTTATATTCAATAAGAATTGGTTAGAAGATACCATTCGTTAAATAAAATAATGTATCATGAAGCTACGTATGTGCTTTTTATGTTTTAGTTGGAGGTTTGGCTTCGCTACCACTCACTCTTGAAATAATACCTCCCTTCAAGGAATAAAGAGGATTATCTGTAGTTCACCGTAAACGTATATCACTGTCGGATGACTTTAAGCTACTACCCCAACTGGGATTATATTTAGTTAACTAATCCAACTTAACTGATTTTGATCATTAGGTTAGATTTAGATTATATATCTTAGATTGTTGGTAGTAGCCTAATAGAAGCAGTAAAGCAGAATCGAATAGAATAGATGGACTGTTCATCTTTTGTCTGTGAAAGAAAACTTTCATTTTTGTGTTACATAAACTATAGCATAGTTTCTTCGTAAGAATTATTTCACTAGTTAATAATTCTTCTTTCAAAATACTAGTTCATAGTTTCTCTGTTAATACTTTTCTTCTAAATAATTTTGTCTATCAAGATTTTGTAAAGGGAGAAGACAATAAAAAATGTTGTGAAGGCATATTAATGCTTATTATGAATACATGAGGTAGGGTTTCGAAAAACATTTTTTTTAAAATAATTTTGTATTACACCGGTGTCATATATGTACTGTGTTTCCGAGATTAAAAAATGTGGAAATTGGAAATTATAGTTATATTTTTCTAGATATTAGTTGTTCATGTTGAAAGAAGTATTTCACGATGGCCAATGTTTTAGCTATTTTTACTCAAATTGCTTTTAAGACGTGTGAATTGTCGATATATTTGAAGTTTTAGCAATTTATTCTAGACACGTGTTATTTGTATATGCTACTGTTGCATCATCATAAACATACAGGAAATGCTAAAACTATTATCGTGTAACTACACGCAGTGTTATACGAAGATGAACACTTTAAACATAAAAAATAGTTAAAAAGCATATTTATATCATCGATCTTAAAATCTTAAATTACTTTTCACGTATCAAATAATTTAATACGATTTTATTAACTTTTAGTTTCACTCTGAATTACCCAGTATCGTAACAGTAATGGTGAAGAATGAACTCAGTGAATACTATTACCTCTAGATTACCCTTCTGGTTTTGCACCAAATCATTTAGTGGAATGTACAGCTCATTTGTATTCTGATCGACTAACATCATGTGTCTCTGAGAAAAGGTTCCTCGGCCCACATCTTGGCCACTTATTCGCACATTAAAGCCTAAACGATAAAAAGAATTTTAAAAATAAAATTAATATATTACAACAATTTGGTGAAGCATAACAAGGGAACAACCGAATTAACTCAGTACATATACTGAAGTTATTAATGGCCTTTAGGCAACTAAGGCTCAGCCAGTGTAAGGAGGGGAAAGCATGTAGGAAGAAGTCGACCAAGGCCTAAATTGAAGGTACTATCCCGGCATTTACCTGGCGTGACTGAGGAAAAATCTAGATAAACTTTAGTCAGGATAATCGGCCACTGGTGTCGATCTCAGGACCTCTCGAATGCAAAACTAATGCCCAACTAGCTGAGCTCCGGCTGCTCGATACCCAGTACTTATAAACATATGACAAACAAATTGAGAACCTGGATTGCCTACTTCAAAATCAGATTTTTAAAATGTGCTAAAATGAGTATCAAATAACTAAAAATATTTAAAGTAAACAGTAAGTTTGAAATAAGTAAATTTGCAAGTTTATTTGGTTCCACCAAAATATTCCTGGTTTGTTTTCAGAACTTCAGGAATATTTTAAGAATTGAAAGTGAAATTGAGGCAGTGGCTGGGAAAAGAGCTCATAACGGAAAACCACGTTTAAAAAAATACTGTGAGCTATATTTAACATTTATACTTCGTTTAACATATAAAGAGTTTTGTAACGATCTTGTAGCTGTTAGGTACGGGAAATATTTATTGTAAAATGCGCGCTTTTCCCACCCAACAATTATCAAAATGCAATTAATAGTAGTAAAGACTTAAACAAGTTTTAAATAAATAAATATACCTTTAACTAGAAATAATTTCATAGATCAAACCAAAGAAAGATATCAATAAACACTCCAAATAAACAATGGACATTTCCATTTTCCCCGTCCTTATATATTTTACAGTTTGTTTGTGTAGATCGGATTAAATAACATATAATGTTTTTTAAATTTCAGCGCTACGGTTTTCCGTTACGTAGAAATATAGCATGAAATACTGAAAATTCAATATCCTACGTCATACAACGAAAATCATCCTCTGATTGGTTTGACGTAATCAATCCGTTGTATTTTCGTAGCTATATGCTTCTCCCTATGTTACGTTCCTTATTCAGAAGTTTGAAGACGAAAAAACAAAAAAGAGAAAGAACATTTACTTCATCACTTAACGAAATAATTAATGTACAAATCTGCAGAACACACTTCAATAAGTTTAAACACCAAAACATGTTTTTAATAACAGAAATTGCTCGAAACATAGACAGGGGGCAGTCTTAACTTGCAATGCTCTTCTTATCGCTCGTTCGCGCAACTGTTGATATCTTGTAAATTTAGCTCAGTTGGTTAACGTACGCAACTTTTAATTTTTTATACTTTCGCCTAAGGTTGTTCGAATCCTATCGAAGGCCGTGTTTTATTTTACTTCACGAGACGTAAGAGTAACTTCAATGTGAAAGTTTCAATTTACGTTTTCGTTTCTTACATGCTTTTATTATTATTTTATACAATGACATATTAAAACTATTCAATATATTCACGGCCTACAAGTACGTTAAATTGTTAACAGATGGCAGTAACGAGCACTATTAATTCATGTGCTTTTAAGTTCTTGAAAAATACTTCACTAGCATTCACTAAAAAAGTATACGATTGTCGAATGTAAAAACCCACATTTTTTACAGAAAAAAAGAGGTAATCCTTTTAAAAAACAAGAGTTCTAAAGAGCATTATTAGAAGATATCTTATTATTTAATCATGAAAATGAAAAAAAAGAGCTGCTATAAATTAGTGTTGAAGCTACCAAACTATATCAATATCTTAAAAAGTATTAAAAGTAAAAATCAATTTTAAATGAATAAAACGAACTAAATGACGTGTTAAGGCATACAGAAACGCTATTCACCAATTATACTATTTCTTTCGATCCATTTTTGCTATCTCTTTTAAACAATACTAACAAATCAAATACCTATTGTATGTCAATGACAAGCAGTCGGAAGACTGATTACGTCATAACATGGCGGCGCCCGATTAAGCGCAAGGCTGAGACTCTTTTGAAGCAAGTCTTTATAACTCTTGATAAATTCATCACAGAAAGAAAAGAAAATGTTTTTCGTAGTCTGCTTTAATAGAAGAATTTTTTTTGCAAAAAAAAAAATACTACCGGAAATGTCCATTAAGGCGGTGTCTGAGAAAGGAGCAAGTACACGGAAACCATGTTTTTAGGAAATCAAATTAAAGTGTTATATTCCTTCCAGAGCAATTATAAATACTTATACGACTTGATATTCCACAATTTTATTTGTTTCCATATTTTAAACATCGAATGTTTTATTGCGTTAATATAGATTTAAAATGGTTTTAAATTACATTTTTTGTTCCTTTTCTGCCCAACCGTGAGAGACCTAAAATAAACAGTCAACAAGTGAGAAAATGTTTATGAATATGCATCTGTCAAGAAAAACTCATTTGTCAAGGAAAGTATTGAATTGAGAAAAGATAGATAAATAAAACGCCAAACTCCAATAAAGTTAGAAGATGCATCATGTTCTTTACATATCATCATCATCAAGACCAGATATTGCTACCTGTTCTTCTACATTAATTGTCTATGAAGTAGGTTCACTTTGCCTAAGAAATCTCTTTATCCAGTCTTGACTTTCTTGTAAGAGTATCCCAAATTATCTCCTCTACACTTACGAACTATCTGCCTCAGTATACATAGACAGAATACAGGAATCAACTGTCCCCTAGTTCCTTCAGACTGCCCTCCTGACCTCTAAAGTTAAAATTTTGTAACAAAAACTTCACATTGTTGAACATGGAGATTCATTTAAACTGATGGAAGGAAAAAAATATGTGCCCCCTTTCCAGCCTCCATCTCAATTTCATAACCCTACCATAAGCAGACATTTTGGCACAGATACCGTACCCATCCCGTCATGAACCAAAGATGTCAAAAGATGATTAATAAATTCAAATTCAACTATTTATGACTATTAAAGTATGTACCAAGGATAAGTAGTAATATACAGATAACTACAAAATAAGAACGAAGTTGAGTGCAATATTTACAGCTTACTAGTCGTTAAAACCACCCCCGCGTTTTCAGGGTAAGAGGGTGTCTAAACGGTAAATACTAGAAAGTGAAAATTCGATATAATATGTTGGCTCTTTCACAAATAAATTTTACTATTAATAAATGTAACAAATTTTTAGAAATAGAGTAAAATAAAATTGTAGTTTAGGTTGCATAGTTAATTTTGCACACACATCCCTCCCCTTCCCAAACTAGATTTCATCAAACATATTAAAAATATTTAGAAACTACAATAAGAAGATTCAAAATTACTATCTAATAATATACTTTATAAGTAAATCTGTTATATTTAAGTATTATTTAGGAAAATATTTTACTGTTACTGTTTTGAAAATTAAATCTAGAATTATAGGCTTCTGATAACAAAATTGTTGTTAACTTGGTAGCCATAAAATTATGCGAGGGAAACGTCACATTTTTAAACTGATATTTGAATTCCTATTATATTTCGTAATTTCGTTCAATCACAACTTGATTTATAATTTTCAAAATTTCGACGTTCAAGGTAAACTCGATAATAGTGAGTTTTAGTTTCCATGTTCATACATGTTATTTTATATTACACATAAGAATTTCATCAGTAGTTTTCGAATATTGTTACACCCTCTATAGACAAATAAGAAATATAACTAGATTTTTGTGTGAAAAAGTAGCAGAAGGGTACTTTTGAGAGCAAGTCAAGATTGTTTTCCGTTTCCTCACTTCCTTTCATTCTCTTTTTCTGTTTTTGTGCTTTAACATAATTGCCACTGAAGGTTAAAGAAAACTGCATATATAATCCAGTTTTGTTCTTACAATAAAGCTGTTTTCATTGTATATATTTCCTCATATAATTAATATATTCGAAAAGGTGGAATAATTGTGGAGCTTATTAT
>JAGDQP010027830.1:0-16965 GCA_022664845.1 Lepisma saccharinum
TTTAATTATTGTAATAGTCTAATATTCATTGCTTATATTTATGGAATTTATTCATATAAGTATGTTGTAGTTGTTAGCGTTTTCTTGAGCTTACCCTTACATAACATGCTCATGATGGAAAAATGTAAATTTGGGTTGTTTGAATCAGTATTGTTGCAAAATATTTTAGTAAAAACTTTGTTCCTGTAATTTCATTGTATTTTGAATTGTTAAAGCAGTAATAAAATCATAAAATTTGCTACTCAGGTGAGAGTTGGGCAGCTATGGGGCTGGTGGAAGCTGCATGTACAAGAAAAGAAAATATTTTGCAGAAGTATGAAATTCCACAGTCTGAGAGTCAGGAATTTTTTTTAAAAAATCTGATCAGGAAAAGTCAGGAATTTGTTTAAAAAAATCTGGTCAGGAAAAGTCAGGAAATTTAAGTTCACAAATTTTGTGGGCATCCTGTGATGGTAGTAGCCGTTAAGTTGGACACATGACACACCCTCGTTGAACGGAAGCAGCGATACAGGCGAAAAGTGTGCTGTCAAGTGTGGAATTTTTTGTAATTTAAGTTATTATTATCAACTGTACTGTATCTAACTGAAAAAGAATATATTTATATAAAGAAATTAATCGTAGATGTACTATTATTTATAGTAGTATTCGCGCTACTACTATTTAAAAAAAAAAACTGGCCCGTCCTATTTCACCGTCTAACGAAAGCAGTATACCTGCAAGCTAGCAGGTGGCTTCACAACTTCTTCTTCTTCTTTTCATGTAGGCGGAGCCTAACCTTCCACATCCTGTTAATCATCTTCGGTCCATTTATAATTTTCTGGCGCAATTTACCTTCAGGCAAAAAGAAGCATCAAGTGAAGCTTGATTTCCATATGTGTACTGATCTGACAAAACGCACACGATGTAAGATAAGCATATGTGAGTGTGTGTGTGTGTTTGTGTTTTATGTATATGTGTATAACGTATGCATTAAGTCAATGTGTTGGTCAAGGTAAAACAATCAACCGTATCGAATGCATCCATAGTGTACTCTGCCCTTCAAATTGTTTTACAGCAAATGTTATGTGCAATTAGTAGGAACAATATCACAAGAGATGTACTTTGAGCTTCAATGAAATACAATAATAACAGCACTCTGATAACAACACAGTAATAAGAATACTGATTAAAAAGTTGTTTTCAAAGTTCTTTTACGTGGTTTCATGAATAACAATTATTATTATAGAACATTTGCAGTGTAAGCTCAATATTACCAGCTGTAAAAGAATAAACATGTTTATACCATTAAGAACAAAGTGCATCATTCGAAGGCTTTAAGTTCAGTTTCTATTTTGTTGGTATTTTCCATTCTCTTCCAGTTTAGCAGAGCAAACATAGAAATCGTTACGGCTTGTACCTAGCTACAGTGTTAATTTCAAGTGTTTAGTTTCGGGTTGGTGGAATGAAGGTGTAGTCACTATAGCTCGTGCATGGGCTAAGCGAAGAAGTAGGCCTACCACATTTTATTCTTGAGTTCTGATCATAAAGACCATATCTCAACCCTTTTTCAGGTCTAAACTACAAATACCTGACGGGAACTTTCTGTAGTTTTCTGCGATTTTCGACCCAAACGTTGCCACTTCTTCTTCTCTTCTTTTCCCTTCTTTCTGGTGTCACTCAAGTACATAAGCATTCAAGGCGTTTAGGGATTCAAGCTTTTGCCATCTCCTTTGAGAAAATGGCAACGCCGAAAAAAAATCTTGTCGGAATATTTTTAAGGGGGGTGTTAATGTTTGGTTAACTGCAATTGGTAGGGAAGCCGGCTGCTTGGACGAAGCTTTTTGGGAGATGAGCTGAACTATAGATAAAAGCGATCATGTTAGTACGACTGTAATTTACTCTGTAGAGGCGAGATTTTTTTCAGCGGGATCGTCTGTTTGAAGAGTAAAGCTATATACACATATTCATACTTTCTGGTAGCTGTTTTGAAAAGTCTCGGTCCTTCCAGCAGGACAGACGCATATCTGTCATAGGGTTGCTATTCGTCCCGGAATAGAGATATGCGTCCCGGTATTCCGAAAATAATTCTTGGGACCCGTAAATGTCCCAGTTTTCAGCGAAGAAGAGCGGAAGATCATTTCCTTTCTTTTCAAACTATTTATTATTTTCTCTTCAATTTATGAGCAAGCACGGCAGCTCCAGTTAAAAAAAAACAAACTTAAATTCGTAGAATATGGATTTAATTCAAGCTACTGATTCGACAACCTTCACATTGGACGAAATGTCTGTTTCATTGGGCCAGGAACAAAGCGTTTTGTTGCTCAACGGCTATTGTTGTCGGTATTACTCTTTGTTTCCATCTGCCTCCTGCTGCAGAGCTATTCGAACCACTGACTAAATTTCTTGGTAATTTTCGGCTGACCGTAACAATACCAAGAAAAATAGTATCTCTGTGTAACAAAAAAGAAAATGCAACAATGTGAAATGTTTTCAAATGGTGTAAAATCCGGCGTCTATTAATAACCTATACGAGTGTAATATAAAGCAGAGGATTTTGTACTACAGTTTATGCAAATTATTTAGAAAAATGGGACAATTTCTTTTAAGATAATAAAGGAAATTTCAACTAGAATCGTAGAAATGTATATTCTCTTTCAATCTAGCGGATGCTACGGACACTTGCATTAGTTATTTTCAACGTTTCTGTTTTAACTACAATATAGCAACAATTTCAAATGTTATTTTGGTTACCATTTGTAGTGAAAGCTCCATTGTATAATTGTGTAAGCAGGGGTGGAATGGAGGGTATACGCGGGTACACGCCGTGTACCCACCTAATAGTATAAATCACAGCGTGTACCCACCTCAGTGCATAAATATAAAGGAACGTGTTCCCAAATCCGGATTTTTATTGAGCAGCGTGTACCCCCCAAAAATCTTACCATTCCAGCCCTGTGTGTAAGATTTTATGATGATATTTTCGTGATTGTATGCTCAAGTTTTAGTTATTCTAATATTAATAGTCAATATTATTCATGTATTAAAGGTTAACCATTTATGTATTCAAGAGTCTCAAACTTTTACATTTGAAACACACACACACATGTAATCACAGCCATATTCGATCCACTACTGGATAAGGCCTCTCCCCGGAGGGAGGAGATTGGTCTACTGCTCCCACGCTGATGAGACGGGTTGGGAGAGGAGCTCTCACTGTGAACACTACTATCTTTTATTCAGAGCAGTTGTTCAATTGCATCACGAGGGGTGTTGGGTGGGCACCGTTCCAGATCCACACGCCTTGGGAAAAAAAATCATCCTTGGCAGCACCGGGAATCCGTAGTCAGCAACGCTAACCACTAGACCAGCGGGGCGGGGCGGTATATATATATCATATTCAGCCGTTTTTCGTCCACTTCTGGATGAAGACCTCCCCCTTTTCTTTCCACATTTCTCGGTTTGCTGCTATCCTCATCCATGTAGCCCCTGAAAAAAGCTTGATTTTATCTACCCATCTTACATTTGGACGTCGTCTCGGTCGTTATATATATTTAACTTAGTATTTTCTTTCAACTTCTTGTTTTCGTTTCGATTTCTCCTCAAACGCTGCGAATGTAGTCCTAATTTCAAAATTCGAACAATATATCAGAATCGTGTACATTTGGTTAGGAAACTAAACAAGATTTCCTAATAAATGCTTCAAATAAAATTGAAATTTGAACAAGCAGCGAAATTTCATAGAAACACCAAAATCTTATTATTATACAAATATCTAACTTTCATTTTATTAACAAAAGAAAAAAAAGGAGGGGGGAACACCGCATGTACCGAGTTCTCAATAAAAGCTATACAGGGCGTTTCAAAAATGGCTCAACCCTAAAGTTAAAGGAACAGATCTTAAGCGCGGGAAAACATTATTCCCTATTAGTAGTCATTTAACATCTCTGTACCTAAATCTAGTCGTTGAAAGGATCGTGTCATGCGCCAGTCTTACTGAAGTGTCCAGACTTTGTTGTGTTGTGTCAGCTATGTCGTTTTCCAAAAACACGCATGTGTGTGTTTATTATTGAAACGTATTAGTCCCCCTGATTTGTTTCTATGGGCGTCCTAAAAAAAAACAACTATATTATTAAAACATTCCACGTAACATGTGTACAATTAAATCTAAAAAAATAATGAGATGTAGATTTCAAATATTCGTGAACCAACATTGTTAAAACTGGCTACAAATGTCATGAGAAGGGTAAGAACGTGCATCCAAGCTAACGAATATTAATTTTAACATGTACTGTAAACTTATTAACGTTAATTAGGTTCTGTTTTAAAGATTATAATTAAAGATTTTAAAGTTGTTAAAGATTATAATTATATCTTGTTTGTTATTTTTGTATTTTGTCAAGAAAACTAATTTCTTAAAGTTGACAATGGTTCCGTTCTTATGGAAACACCCTACATATAAAATTATTTTAACGTAGTTTTTAAAATACTTTTTGGATAGAGTCCAATATCAGCTTCCTTAAAACTGTTTACCTGTTCTTTCCCAATGCTCTTGTTCTTTTATATTTTTGGAGTAAAGCGATTAATATAATTTTAATTACTTACTAATTAGTAATTACTCATTAACACTCATTTTTAATTTAAAGAAATGTATAGGTTAGTCGGAGTATTTAAAAAAAGTAGAAGAACAAACTTGCTATTCGAAGCGAAGCTGATTCATTGACATATAGGGTAAGACAGTTTTAAGGCACTGGCCTCACAAATTATTATCCATCCAGTTTTACAACAAAAATGTATGAAGGTTATTGTAAATTATTGTGGAAAGATTATGCGATTTGTGTTTTATGCAAAGTAAAATTCTGCGGAAGTATTCAAGATGTCAGAGCCAAAGGCAGAATTGTGTTGTACTGAAGGGAAAGAAGATATATATGAAATACATCCTTTTCATACCACTGCGCAAAATATTTTACACTAAAATGGTAAAACTTGTTCCAGTGTAGTTCTATTCAGTTCGGTTTTATTTTATTTTTTTTACATATTCGCTGAAGGAGCGAATTATTTATGCGAAATATTAAATCATCCATAAAGTTGTATCATGTAAAAAAATCCAATTTACTGAACAAGTTGAAGAAGACTAGGAACAAACACAGAATAGGGAAAGCAAAAAAGAAACATTTGTAATCATAAAAACAGATTTATCTGTTCCAGAAATTATGGAGCTACTTTTGAGACATACTGTATGTATTTTTTCTCTCTCTCCACAATCTGAACTCGGACTATCAGAACAACCACTACATTCCTAAGAATATTAAATCTTTCCAGAGATTATGATGTAAATACAGTACAGAGAGAGAAACACAGGCATATACACAAGTCTGCGTGGAAGTATTCAAAGGTGGAGAGAGAGAGAGAGAGAGAGAGAAAAGACAGACCCGATTATTTTCTCCTGTAATTTTACACGGGTCCAATGACCGTGACCTTTCTGCGTCAGATGTCAACCCTCCCTTGATGGTAAGATATCAACAAAACGTGAGCCAAGGCCAACGAAATAGAATAAGCCAAAAGAATTTATTGCTGCGTCTGTGGGACAGGTAATGAAAGAGAATACAAAGTATATATGATTCGTTTTTTTATTCCTTTTCCTCTTCATTTTGTTTTCTTGTTTACTATATAAAAAAAGTATTTTAAATACACTTTATGCTTCCCCCTTCCCTTGGATTACACGTACTTTGATAAAACATATCCGCAAGTTAGTTAAGAAAAATAATAAAAATATTATCGCAATATTATATCATTATAATCATTAGTGTTTTACGGAAAGTGAAAGGTCGTAAACGTCGTAAGGCCGTCTCCATTCAACCCGATCTTGCACTGCCTTTTCTCTCTTGTCAAGGAATTACGTCCCGAGTTTTCCTCCTCGACCGTACCTCCAGATGCAGCTTTCATTCAATTAATGGTAGGTAGGCTTATATAATTCCTGCGTGACAAATGTCCTAACCAATTGCTTATTTTATCTTATCTATTTGGTATTGTTCATATCTTATCTAGTTTCTTCAGCGCCTCCTTTCACTTTACCTTCTATGTCCAACTGATTTTTTGCCATTTTGAGGGCTTCATATTTTCTTTCATCTGTGTTCCATAGAGTTCATGTTTCAGCTCCATACAGTACTGTAGATAAAATATTTTCCTGATCCTTTCAACTCCTCCTCAGTCCTCATTCGACAATCCATGGGAAAAGGGAATTGCCTCTCTCGCCATTGCATTTCTAACCAACTCACACCTTTCACACTTCGACGGTGAAAAGTGCTTAAGCGCCCATTTTGTAAATTAGCAATTCCCTCACCATTCTGTGGTATGTAATCTGTTCTTCGGAACAGTGTAAATGGTATATACACGTGTATGGGCTTTTTGTAGGAAATAAATGCAAGAAAACTCTTGTGTCAGAAGCGTTAAGTACCCGAATTTTAAGATGTTCTTTCGTATTTCCTGAATAATGATGGTTTAACAACGCTTATGACCTTTTAACTTACCACCGTCGACGTCATAGCCTCATTTATGCCCCATATTCGAAGCTGGATACCAATTCTATATTGTCTCTTCCAATTTGGTGTGGGTTCATTCGTTTCGATCACCATCGTTACCTATTTTCTTTGCATTTATCCTCAGTCCCTATTCCTTACAGCTTCCTCTTTAATTTAGGTGTTTTAGCAACTTGATAAGCTCAGTCACATTATATACTGTTCGCTATAATTGTAGCAAAATAAGACAGGGATTGGCAGCGTTGCCTACAAGAAGCTGTCACTCTGCCAACGGGTCACATTGTCCATTGAAGAGGTGTTTTTTTTTTTTTTTTTTTTCCAGGAAACAGGGTTGCCGTAATAGTCGGTTGGTGTGCATTTAGCTTTTGATTTATTTTTCGTCGTTGCTGCCTTGTTGATGCTTCGTTCGATCTGATATCTACGTCATTAGGGAGTCACTGCACAACTTGACAACACCGGTTCTACCGCGAGCTGTTAATCCCTTTCTCATTGGAGGACTAAAGCCTTACGTCAGATCCGGCAGGTCACCATGGTAACCCGCCATATTACAGTCTAAACAAACGGGTGTTTAGGAGTAGGTTTGCAGTGTTCGATAGTCAACAACTCGTTAAGCTTTTTGTGTTCTGTGCCAGATTGTCATCACTACAATGAAAGAGATAGGTGTACGTTGCTTTCTTTCTGTTTCCAAAGGACTGAAACTAGAAAAGGAAGTGGAAGAAGCCAATTACGTATGTAAACAAATTTCACGCAATGCCACTGAACGCAATTTTGAATACGTTGCCATGATTATGAGGATAATTTATCGTTGATTGCTGAGTTCATGATTTACAAACGGGTGGTAATTATATCTAAGAAGCTGAAACTGAAGTTGCTAATTCGGTTATAGTTAAGGACACACATTCAAGAAGATAAATACGAGAGCTAAAACGAAACCCTTGTACCCTATTTGCAGCTGCGCAAATTGATTCTGTAGGTAAAGTATACAAGAAATAGCATAAATTAACAATTCGAAAGTTAATAGTATCTTTGTATGTGCTTCATAAAAACATAAATTACCAGAACAAAAATTAACTACTCAACTCAGCTTATTTATTATATTTACTGTTCATATGTCCTTTCTTGCACTTTCCCTCATATGTGCATAAAATCTCGGTCATATGTAAGCAAACGTACATGTTTGTACTCCACAGCATTTTCTACTCTTTCAATCAGTTTCCGCTCGCCACCGAAATAATCAACAGTTCGAGAAATATTAACAACCTTTACTTCCACAACTGATTTTCTACCTTTCTGCTACCAAACTTATTGTTTGTTTAGACTTGGTCTCCGCCGTTGCTAAGGGAAGCAACCGGATATGGCGTCAAAACTTTAGTTCTCCATTTGCGAGTGCACTTGAGTTTTCTTTTAATGGCAATGCCTCCTTCGTTATAGCGGCATCTCAAATTCCATGTCTTTGTCTGCCTGTCCGGTATAGAAATCCATACTGTTACATCTATCTGCATGGCTCCTTCCTTTGGCTAGGCTAAGACCCGTGATTCGGGAGCTCGTGGCTTTGATCCCAGCGGCCGATCATCCTGACTGAGGATTTTCCAGGGCTTTTTCCGCAGTCACACCATGCAAATGCCAGGTTGGCACCTTCAACACAAGCCCTGGCTGACACCTTTCCGAATCCATTCCCCTCTCCTATCCCGGCCTGATCCTTAGATGCCTAAACACCATAAATAAAATTAAAAATTCTTCTAAGACCCGTAGATTACATCTGATCAGAAAATTTGAACCCTGAGAGTTGTTTGATCCCCAGACACAATTGAGGAAAATGGAGTTATAACGAGATATTTTAATGTTTTCCTGTTTGAATATTTTCATGGCTTCCCTCGGAAAATGTTGGGATGATACCTTGAATAAGTCAGGGTGGATTCGTTACTAATTTTTCCCTTTGTTGCTATTATTATTATTGTTGTTATTAATGCAGTATAAGATAGTCATTTTATGTGCTGTATCTAAGAAAGACATAGAATATGTACGTTGTGGCAAATACATTGTGAAGTTTTCGAAGCAGTATAATGGCATGTAAAGCAAATCTAAAAGAAATAGCTTAGCTTCTTTATCGCTTTAAAAGTGATTCTCATTTTATTTTTTGTAATGAAATTCTATAAATTATTGCTTATATGAACATATTCATAGCTGTGCTATACGCCCTCTTTCTACTTACAAATGTTGAAACCATATAATTGGGAGTTTTGGATCAACCAGATAGAATGTGTGTAAAGAAAAAAGGAAAGAATACAAAGCTTAGTGAAAGGAAAAGTGGTGTAAGTCACTTTTCTAATATTGAGTTAAAATCACACCTGTATATTCTCAATATTCAAATCTATGTGATGGAAAAGAGGTGAAAGTCGTAACTCTCTTGCTAACCGAATAGATAGCAGCACTTACTTGGAGTTCAGTGTAGGTTTCATTAGAGTATTTTTGCTAAAACCTCAAATTGACTTACACCACTTTTCCTTTCACCGCCTCATATTGTAAACATAATTCTCATTTCCCATACTGTTTAAGAGAAAACATTTAAACAAGAAAACCAGTGTATTTTTCCACTGCAAATAAAATATCTGTTCAGATCTTATTTGCAGATTATGAAATGAGATTCAAGACATTTGTTGATGAAGCAGGCAGACAGAACACAACTGTTATCTATTCCGATACGTAAGATGAATGGGACACAACATTTAAACAGCTCTATCAACATCAATATTTGACTAACAGTAATGAAGCGTAGATGGAGTATAAACGAGTGTTCAAAGTAGACCGAGGTCCATAATAAGGGCGTGTACGCCCCTATTTGAACTAAGCCCTAAAACTTACGTTATCTAGTACCCGTTTTCTTATGCAACCTTCACGACAACAATGCAGTTTTGTCTGCATACGATGAAGGATGTAATTATTTCATTTGTCTTTGTAATAAGTAGTACAATCGTCTTCCATGATATGAAAGAAAACACTGTAATTTTAATTAATTCAGTTAGGGCTCACATATTTAAGAAAGCTTGCTTAGAATAACTTGATGCCGCACAAGATCGGGCTTTTTTAAGCTAGTGAAAAACTTGACTTACACAGTCATCAGAAAGAATGGGCATAACCGTAAATTTAAAAATGTACTACCACTAAAATGATTGAAAAGATTAATTATTAACTTCGAAGTTTGTGTTATTGCAAGAGAAGTTTCATGTCTGAGCTGAGTAGCACAAAACTGCTGCTCGTTTACACACACAAAACATATTCTAATCAAAATTACATTGTCATTTGTTGACAAAAAATTGCATTGGACGTTTTTTGTTTTGTTTCTTTAAAAATCGTACACAAAGTTTAGTTTGGTTAACTTATGTCCGTAAATCATGTTTCCTTTTTATTTTATTTTTACAAGAGTTATTCAGATCTAACGTTTTCATTGATATAATTAAATATTTGTAATACATATACCTTTCCACGAAACAAAAAAAAAATATCCTAGCAATTAGATATATTAACATTCCAAGACTAACACCATAGACCTCATAATAGATAGACTTAGCACGCTTCCCCATTTCTGGCTGCGCTAAAACTAATGGACTTTTGTTCAGAGCACGCGATTTTGAATCCATCCGCAAAGTAGCTCTGCCATAGACCTCATCGTAGAATATGACGTCTATAGCACAGCTACCTAGCGGATGGATTCAAAATCATCTGCTCTGAACAAAAGTCCATTAGTTTTAGAGCAGCCAGAAATGGGGAAGCGTGCTAAGTCTATCTGTTATGAGGTCTATGCTAACACGGCTTCCTAACATCGAGTACGACATAAGGCTTAGTGCGGTGCAGTTCCTATAGCCTATATTTATTATTATTATCAATTCCCTTAAGCAAATATCATTTGTTCGTTTAATAACATACATATAGTTTAATTTAGTTTATTAATTTCTTTTATTTAAAATACATAATGTCGTAGCCATTCTACACTAGAAAGTAAAATATAATAGATATGAGAAAAATAAATAGATCTGATTTTAAGATAAATCCCTTTCACAAAGTTTCACAAGATAACTACCTTTCAAAGGTAGTTGTGGGAAGATAAAAGTCAGGAGGGCTATTCAGTGATAAAGTGCGGGGAGTCAGATTAAGAATGATTATTTTTCAAAGATTACCTTGGAGTTCTGATGTAAAAGTTGCACCATTGCACACACTGTTAGCACTCGGAACACGTAACTGAAACAAGGGGAGAAGATCATTTGTACGGATATTATCATTCATTATGTTATAAAGATTTGAGCCTCTCAACTTTTTTTCATTATTATTAGAAGAATTACAAAGAAGTCATGAATAGTAAAGAAATGACTGCATTGAGTAATGTAGGACAACATTATTCGGCAGTCAAACTTGTAAACACGCTAAAAAAAATCCAGAAACATAAATCAGACACTTTCCAGGAACTTTGAACGAGTTTGACGTGAAAGCTCTAAGTTATAGAAGCTGAATCAACTTCGCATTGCGATTTATTGATGAACTTTAGCGAAGTGGACGAAAGGCCGAGAAGAAACTTAGGAGAAGTTGTTTGTGGTTTGTTCTTCATCAATAATATTTGGTGACTTTTGTACGAGTATTAATGACAGTTTCTTTTTAGGTATTTTCAAGCGAAATATTGCATTTTAAAACTGCTTTGTATAACGCAATTTTTGTCTTAATGTTTCTACTTTAAGGCCCAAAACAGATATATTTTTCCCGCTTTGTTTTCGAGTAAGAATTTAGCTATAAAAAAAAATCCCTTTCGGTAGGTCTACAGGCTGAGGTAGATCTCGAATTTTTTTTATTTACAAAAATTCAAATCTCGCCTTATATGAGAGCTATCGAGAAACTATTTATTGATTTGTAGATTATTCATCAAGAGCTGTTCAACGATACCCCACAAGACGTATATTTTGGGGCGGCCATTTTGGATCCAAGTTGACGACTTTTTGAAATTTTTCTTATATTGTCGTGACCTACTTGTGATGGTACACCTTCAAGTAAAATTTCATTTATCCAGCTCAAACGGTGTGCAAAATGGGATATTTGACGACCATTTTGGATCCAAGATGGCAACCGATTTTTCTCATTAACGAACTTAACCGAGCTATTAAGTCTAGAAATAACATATTAAAATTTGGCTCAAATATCTTCAAAATTATGGCCTCTAGCGTGTCAATATAAATATACATCGATATCGTACCGATCTCAATAGGTAGATTTTTCTTCGAAATCTACCTAAAAACAAGAGGACCAACAAGATAACATTTTCTATAACCTCTTTGGTACCTGAATAATAAAAACTATTGGTATTAAGAGAAATTGTAAACCCAACTTCAAGACCGATCCAAGAATGTTTCGGACATCATGCTTTTCTACAAGCGTTTCAACAAAAAACTGAAAATACTATTAGCGTTTGTTTTACAATTATAACGATAACAATTACTCAGACACTAAAGTAACTGCACACTATATTGGTGATATATATATATATTCTGCATTTATATTTCAGTGATTTATGGAAAACGTGCAAAGGCGCGAAATCGAACATACTTGTAACTCTAAAATAACATTCATGCCCCATTTTCTGGAAAAGTCAACTTTAGCGACAAATTCATTCTTTATCTCCAGTTATTGTGTGTGAAGAAAACGCTTAGAAGAAAGTATTTTCTCCATCCAATGTACAATAATGCATTGCTTTCATTCATGGGGAAGAAAACATGATACTATATTTGAACGAAAAGTAATCTTACATATGAAGTTCAAAATCATTACGTATTTTTGTATGTTCGTTTAACACAAATCTACATTGTTAAACCAAACTACACTATATTTTGCATGCCTATTTCAGTTCATCAAAGGAAGACTGCAAATAACGTATATGATTTCAACATTTCGACGCTGTTGGTAATAATTATTCAAGTCACCAAGAAAACACACATTTTATTTTATTAATTAACATATCCTGTCCTTTATACTTCCGACACAACACTCACGCGTTTCGGGTTGCGTACAATGAAGGATATACAGTACAATTTGATAAGTGTGGAAAAGAGAAGAAAATAAATTTGCAGTCAAGATAAAATGAATTTTATGGCCAGTTTGCAGTTACCAATCGAAAGATTGTTTGACAAAAAGAGGAGGGTCTTTCATTTGCTTCAGCACCAAATGACGGGTATAGCACCTAGTGCACAACAATCGAAGTAATTTATGGCGAACTAAAAAAAAAGTACTCAATCAAACATATTTATATAGATAGTTATGGTCGAATTATGGGATGCTTTCCAGGTTTAACATTGTGCAAAGTGTCGTGTCTAACCGGCAAACGTTTCGTTGAAGTAAAAGGAACTTCTTGATTAGGATCTTCTGAAGATACTGATAGCATGATCATAGGAATAAATATTGGTTAAATAGAAAACTTAACAATACATTAAACTTGAAAATGTAAGGTTATTCAATTGTTATCCAGAAAGCTTCAAACAACAGTTTGTTCTTGTTGTTGCTGAAATGGAACATGTACGTGCAGCCGATTTTCAAATAGAGTCAATTTTCAAAGTTGAAATGGAGGCAACTTCCGATTTTTTCTGTACATCAAGCCTCTGTAGGTACCGTACAGATACAATTAATACTAAAGAGTGAAAAGTATATGACTGGACCGGGGATCGAACCCGGGACCTTTGGGATACCGTCCTGGGTGGCGCAGTGGTAGCGCATTGGGACGGTAACATACCCATTCGATCCCCGGTCCAGTCACATGCTTTTCACTCTTTAGTATTAAGAGTCAATTTTGTTTCATCTGAACTTTTAGTTGCTTGCCCCGGGAGGGCATCCTTTTTGTTTCTTTTGTTTATCTGTAACTATGCCCTTCTCTTAGATGATACCAGTAGGATGTAAGGGCTTTTAGAATCTATGCGAAACCATCACTTTTCTTCACACACACACACACACACACATAAATATATATATTTTGATCTATCAAGAGACCAAAACCCCCGACATTTTGAAATTTTAAATAACTTTTTATTTGTATATCTTAAAAATTCCAACATTTCTGGAGTCTACATCAGATTCTAATGCATTCTTAAAACAGAAAGAAGGTGTTTTGAAATCCTGCAAGTAAGCCTACAAAAAATTCCACAATTTTCAAGCTCGAGTAAGTACACTATTTATTAACTCAGTACCTTAAAAGTTGAATTTCTTCTGGAATCTACGTTACATTCTGAGAATTTCTAGTGAATATCTTTTCCCAAAAACCTGAAAATAAGGAGGAAAAAAGCAAAAGCACAGAAATCCATTTTTAGACTTTAAAAAATCGTTTTCTTCGTTTTTAGACCCAAATGAAGAGTACAAATCAATGTACTTATCCCATCGTAATATGTACTTATCCCATCGTAATATGTACTTTTCCATCGTAATATGTACTTGTCCCATCGTAATATGTACTTATCCCATCGTAATATGCACTTATTCCATCGTAATGTGTTCTTATCCCATCGTAATATGTACTTATCCCATCGTAATATGCACTTATTCCATCGTAATGTGTTCTTATCCCATCGTAATATGTACTTATCCCATCGTAATATGCACTTATTCCATCGTAATGTGTTCTTATCCCATCGTAATATGTACTTCCGTCATAAAATTATTTTGCATAAATCACTACAGCTTTTCATTAAGGACTTAAAAAGAACGAAACTTTTTAAAAAAAAACATCTAAAAATGGACTTGTGCTCTTGCTTGTTTGCTCCTCAAATAAGCTCGCAAGAGAATTACCAAAAGTTTCCGACTTTGTATTCTCTTTATGCACTGTACCTTTAAAGATCGATTTATTTTTAACAATTTGATCATCAAGTTTTAGATGTGTATATGACAAAGATAAGGGATTTCCAATACGGACGTAAGCCAAATTGCTCTCACTGTCCATATCAAAAATCCTCAGGCGTCGAATTTTATATTATCTTCAAAGAACAATTTGAAATCTTGGCCAAAGTTTAGGACTTTTAGGTTCCTTCCAAAAGGGGCCTTGTAATCTCGCTCAGGATGTCCGTCCTTGTCCAGAAATAAATCCCAGGAAATACAAGGTGTAGAGAGAAGCTTGAGGTGTCGTTGGAAAGGTCTTGGTTAGACTAGCTCAGAGCCTCTAAAACCGTCTTGATTGGTGCAGTGGTTCAATCTTGCCAGTCCATTTTCTTAAAAACAAAATAATTGTTTCGTTCAAATTGCTTCCATTCAGTTAGACCTAGCTGCGCCAAACTTGGCATAAACGTTACTTGATCAAATACTAGGACACCGGCAGGGTCTACGTTACCAAGCAAGCCAATCACCAGTGTTGCCAACCTATTTTCTATAAAATTATATTTTTCACTGTGCTTCCATTAGTTTAGTTTTACCAAATTTGGCATAAACCTTTCTTGATACAAAAGGAAACATCCGCAGTATGTTCTGCGGATATTTACGCTACCCAGTAACTCCGTTGTCAGTGTTGCCAGTCCGTGCCAAAAATATAACTCATGAACCATTACATATGCCAGAGGTGTCTTTCGAAAGGTCTTAGCTAGATTTGCTTAGAACCGCCGAAACCGTCTTGGTTGCTGCAATGGTTCAGTGTCGCCAGCATATTTTTTTAAGATAATCAATTTTTCAAATTGCTTCCATTCAGTTAAACCTAGGTGCGCCAAACTTGGCATTAACATTATTCGACACAAGCACTGTTTTTTTTTCCAAAACTAAGGACTGCAGTTGTCAGTGTTGCCAGGCTATTTTATACAAATTAGTGCTTGCGTTGTTAAAATGCTATCAAGGAACCGAAATATTTGTGATTTTTAGTAGAATCGCAGCTAATGTCGTAAAAAAAGAAAAGTTTTTTTCTTCTGTGAAGTTTATAAAAAGTATTTTTGAAGTTTTTTCACGTTTTTTTTAAATGTCGTTTTTTTCACACAGCAAGCATTGCATGCTTTACGCTTCAGATAATCAATGTAATCAGCAGGATTGGAGTTAAGCTTTCAAACATTCATTCCAATTTACTAATGCTTTGTTTTCCTTCAGCCTTACGAAGCAAATGATGGGATTATTTATGTATTCACTGCCACATTGCTATACTTCCTGTATATTCATCCTGACAAACATAAGGAATCAACTAAGGGCATATGGACTGAAGTTATTTAGTATAGTTTGTAATAAACTACTAATAAACTTCCAGGAAACTGAAGAAGTATTTAACAAGAATTTAAGTTCCTAGAGATAATACAACTTCGAAGACATCTTTACTGTAAACTTAAAAACTATGAATTTTTACTGAAGTGTGCTCTCATCTCATACGTTAATTTCTAGTTACGTTTTTATTCAAGGAAGAGATCTATTTTTGATCATAATTACCGTCCGCAAAAATCAATTATGTTTAGCTCAAAATCCCGGGAAATAACCTGCTTCTATTCAAGGGCAGAGATATATATTTGCGTTTACTTGTACCATTGAATATATAGGGATAGAGTAAACATAGCCGTACTGATTTCTCACACTGCCATCTATCGCTGCGAAAACAAACTTCTAATTCTAACTAATTTTTCTGCCTTCTACTGTCGCGAGAAAGAAACTACAAGATTAACAGAAATTCACTTTTCCTCTGGTCACTTCCTCACCCTCTTTGCGGTTAACAAGTGACAGGAGAGACGTAATAAAGAAATCCATGGTGGGTTGAGTCTGGGAAAACTGAAACGCCGTGCTTCCTTGAAAGTTGAAAGCGTACATTGTGTTGCACTATAAGAACTAGCTGGCTTTGCTCCCTCATGCTCCGGGCTCCAAGACTCGCCCCATACTGTATAGAGACAGTGTAACAATTTTTTTTATGTTATATCCATATTTCAAAAGAGTTGTATTACTCTTGTGAACAAGCAACTACATATAGGTTTCTTCTAATGAATCTGTTGCAATAGGGCTTTAAGAAATATTATTTCAAAGTATATCGTATCGTAACCACGTCCCACGGGTTCTATTTGAAAGTATACGAATAGCTATCTACACATAACAGTATGGGGGCCTTTAAAAAATAGGATGGCAACGCTGACAACTGGGTGCTTGGGTACAAGAAACAACAACAGTAAGTTTAGATTGTGTTGAATATGTATACGCAAAGTTTGGTACGGATACGTCGAACTGAATCGAAGTAGTAAATATTTAAAAACAATGATTTGGAACACTGTCAACTGTGGTACCTGAAGTACCTCTATGACGCGTCTCAGTACGTAACTAGAAAGTTTGGTCCTAATACGTTAACCGATATGGAAACAATTAAAAATTTTATTTTCTAAAATTGGTTGGCAACACTGAAAACCGCGGCGCTGGAAATACACACATTAACTGTCCCAGTACCTAATGCACATGTTAAATTTTGTGTAAATCAATGCGGATACGTCCA
>JAGDQP010027831.1:822-24635 GCA_022664845.1 Lepisma saccharinum
CTGGTGGGACCAGAGCGGTATTGTGTATTATGAACTCTTGAAGCCCGACGAAACCGTTAATGCACAACGCTATCGCCAACAAATGATTAATTTAAATCACGCATTGATCGAAAGACGACCGGAATGGGCCCGAAGACATGGCAAAGTGATTGTGTTACACGACAATGCGCCATCTCACACAGCAAAACCAGTGAAAGACACCTTGAAATCGCTTGGATGGGACATGCTTCGGCGCCCGCCGTACTCCCCAGACCTGGCACCATCTGAATATCACCCCTTCGCATTAATGGGGCACGCGCTCGCAGAGCAACACTTCAGCAATTTCGAAGAAGTTGGAAAATGGCTCGACGAATGGTCTGCCGCAAAAGACATGCAGTTTTTCTGGCATGGTACCGTATTCATAAATTACCTGACAGATGGGCGAAATGTGTAATGCCGATGGTCAATATTTTGAATAAAACAAAATTAATTTCCCTTGAAAATTACGTGTTTTCTTTACCACAAAAACCGGCAAAAACTTATGCATACACCTGGTAAGTATTTGACAATCTACTTCAATCTTACTAAAAGTGTCGTTTCCGCAGAACTAAAAGCTCAGTCGACGAAGTGTCCTGTTTCTGAGTATGAAGTTCACTTTTATTTAACGTTTTCGTTATAATCATTTCATCAACTAGCGTTACCTCACATTGGTTTCAAGTTTGAACGAATTTCCATTTTTACCATTATTCACAAGATAGAAGTAACCAACAATATAGACCACATGTTCTAAGAACAGTTGAATTATTCTGCAATCAAGTTTACTACATATTTGATTTTTTGTGTCATATAAAGATCTCTATCATGCAGGAATATATTATATTAAAAGAAAATTCTTAGACAAAAAAATTATAACAGGGCACATAATATGAAAAGAGTTTATTCCCATCTTCCCCCTTTTAAAATTAAAAACTTAATTAAAATGGAAGCTAATACAAAAATATCATTATGACAGTTATTTTTCAGTTTCAGAAAATGAGCTGATTTACACAATAGTTGGACTGAAATATATGCAGATTCCCCTTTTTTCATCAATTCTACGAAACAATGCACGATCATGCCTGTATCATATTCTATCTCATTAACAACCCTTTCTAAATTACCTTTTATGTGGTTTTGTACATCAATATCAAAAGTTTGTGGGTCTCTACATATTATCATACATACAGCAGATAACAATATAATGATATTGTATAGTAAGCATGTAGAAGAGAATTTCCAAACAAACTGCCTCCCTCACACCTTTCAACTTGTTTCATGTATTGTATTAAATTTTCTGTGAAATACTAACAAGGATAATTAAACACATAACTCTATATAATGTTAACACACACACAAAAAAAAATGCGTACTAATATTTAAAAAATACTACCAGTAACTGAGTCAGTAGGTATCTTTAAATACAAATACTATAATTGGCAGGGTGGAGTCACTCTGATCCCGCCAAGTTAAAATTGCTTGAATTATATCGCCTTTATTCTGATATACTATTGTTATGCTCGTAGGTTGATTGTATTAAAATAATAATAACGTACCAATAACTGAGTGCGTTGCTTGTTCGCAATACGCACAAGTTCAAAATAGGAAAGCACACCTTAAATCGCCTTATTCTGCATACACAATCTGAGATTCACTCTCCACATATACTTGTGATTTCCAAACACAAATCTTGAGTCAACGCTAATATCAACGCCCAACCTTCTTTTGAACCAACACTTGGATCGTTGTCAGAATCAGTGCTTAAAAAGTATGCAAAACTGGCGCGCCACGGCCACCAATTATTAGATTTGGCCACCTGGAGTTACACCTGGTGGCCAATTTTGGCAACCAGTTCTTTGCTCTAAATTGTTATAATTTCGACGTTCAGGTTTGAAAACCATAACTGGAAAATAGGAAACGTATAGAAGAAAAGACTGTTCCACTTTTTTTTATTATTTGCGTGGTAATTCATCCTAGTTCTTGGCTATTTATGATGGTGCCTTATTATTTATTTAACAAGCATGTAATTTATGTTTAACGCCAATAAAAATAATATACTATGAGGGCACCAGTGATTAAAAAAAGACCACTACAAAATTTTTCTGCTGGCCTCATTGGCACCTAATTTTATAAAGCTTTCTACAAACACGGGTCAAAATAATGTTAACCTTCTATGTCAAATTATTCACTGATTTCACTAGACTCATCAACATTTGGCTTAACCAAATATTTAGCCTCAATCGTCAATACTCAATTTTCTAGACATTACTGGAGTGAAATTAAGTGAGTGTAAATAAAATTTTAAAATATACATCAATCATAAAATGTGTGAAGGAGATAATGCAACACTAACGATAGGGTGGGAACAAGGTACGCCCACTTACGCGTAACTGGCCCCCGATTCGAAAAAAAATATATATGCAAAACGCCGACACGGAACATGTCCACTGCACTGAAAGCACAACTACAGACTAAATATACAGTAGAATAACCTTCAAGTAGATGTAGTATTGCCAATCACCTATGCAGTTCAGAAAAACATCTGTTTTTTTGACCCCCACGATACCAGTTAAAGCTTAAAATAATATTTACTTTACATGAACTCAAATTACGATGTTACACCATATGATACAATGATGAAGATGAGTGTTCTGTTCGGAGGCGGGTTTGCAACTCGGCAAATCTTGGCAATGTGAAGCAATGGTGGTTTGAGGTTATTTTTATAGCATAAAGATAACGCTAACGTCTTGATGATGGAACCTACGAATCTAAGTGGACAAGGAACCATTACGTACCATTGGGTATCAACGTTCGGATGCCAAATTCGAGTCTGAGAAAGCTACGGTGGTATTTGTCAACTTTTTCACCCCAAAACTGCTATGAATTTAAATGAAACTTTGTATTAAATTTATGTTCGGTAGTTGTTATTCGCTTTTAACATACGTAGTAAAAGCAGAGCAGAATGCACTTTCAAAGATTCAAACGACCTTTGGTCAGACAAAATTAATAAAAATTTTTAAGTCAAAAGTTTGCGTATTCCCAATATAAATTTTGAATTATTTACTTTGTTACATTATTCTTAATTTTAACGAAATGAACAGAACCATGTTTACTTTTCCATCTATAATTTATGAACAAGTTATAATTTGCACATCTGAGGAAGTGCGCGGTTATAATTATGTACTATCCTTTTTTTATTTTATTAATTTATTTATTTTTTACAATAATACAAAACTCACGGCGAACATAGTGCAGCTATTTATATTGTACGATGAAAATGTTACAGTCACGTGCAACTGCATATATTCGATAATAAACAGTACTGTTAGACAAAATTCATTCAACATCCAAAAATATGATCGTTGTAATTTACTTTCACTCTTGAAATAATCTCCCATACAAATTAACATGTGCTGTTCACGTTGGCTTAAATTTACGAAACTCCATTGTTTTTGTTAAACTGTATTCTTCCCTGCCATAAGAGATTAGAAAAGTACAAAAGAAAAACAAGAAGGAACATAGATCTAATCGAATCAACAGACATTGGTTGCTCAACATGGAAATGTATCATTTGGTTTTAAAAAAAAAACGATCAAGAAATCGACCATGCTTGGCCGACACGCAACAGCGACAAGAGACAGTCTGACGCCCTACTTTTCCAGGCTCACAATGAGGAGCCTCGGAAATGGCAACAGAATTAGACAAGCTTCACTAATTGATTCGTACGCGCACTAGGTCTTCACACTCCTACTGCGATTTGTGCGTATTTGTATGTCAACGGTATTAATGAGTGACCATTTCGTTAATCTGATGCACATAATGCAAATAAATATAAGCTCTGGTCTGAACCACTTAGTTGTTACGAGAAAGTCTCACGTCTTGCAATTTTGAAACTCTTAAATTAACAAACTTCTTACACAAATTATTAATATTTTACCCATTACTAATGCCTGATTTATTTAATTACAAACTTTGTCATCAAAATGACGCAAAACCACGAAGAAAACTCATCAAAGCTGAATTAAAGATTTAAGTGCTCTATTGAAACTCAGTTAATCTCATTGAAACAAGTTCGTTTTCCAATATTTAGCTGAACCATCTAATTTTAATTGCTATTTACTCGAAAATCTAGCAGAAGAAAGGAATTTAATTTTAATAATTTAGCATTCTTCGCTATTGTTATCTACGCGTACTTAACTTCTTCTTGACCTTTAGAACTGATTTAAAGCAATAGGAAATTTCAAAAGCATAGATCTCCTTTAACCATCCTTTATGGGATTATTTTGTTTCTCAAACAAAATAAAATTTTAATTTAATTTCATTTATACTTCCTCCCACCAATTTAAATTTTTGGACTGCATCAGTTTCTATGACCTACGTTCATCTGCGAGAACTTCTACAGAAAGGGACCGAGCAACGTAGCGGTCAGGCTTCCACTATACAAGTCCCACACAAAACCTAGAAAACATCAGTCATAATGGCTAATAGGAATGGCTTCGAATCGCTGAGTCGTCCTTTCAGTGCCCATTGTAGGCAGCAACCTTCACCACTAGACCACAGAATAGTTAAATTTATTTATTATTCGAAAACTCCTAAATCTAGTAACGATGCATATTTAAAGTAAGCCATTTAAGTCAGGACTAACCAATATTTCATTTTTCAAAGTAGTTCGTGGTAGTGTAGAAATGCTCCTGGAACATACCGTTAAGAGGCCTCCTTACAAATTCTGCGTGTGTGTGAGAGAGTTTTTTTTTCATATTTTTGTAGAAAATTGAAAATGACAGGCAATAATGAAATTCTGGAAAGCAGCTCCAATAATACTTGCGAATATGTAACAAATGAACTATCTGACATTTTTGGCGTTGTTTATTTTAGCTGAGAAATTATAATAGGCGTACCCATAATTGATGACTTTCATACACCAACGGAATTACGGGTTTTCTAATTTCTCAGCTAAAAATAAACAGCGAAAATCTCGGATGATACAAATTCACATGTAATACTGGGGCAGCTCTCCAAAATTTCATTATTGCTTGTCATTTGTCCAGTATCTTCAAAAATATAAAGACAGACTCTCACTCTCACTCACTCACTCTCTCTCTCTCACACACACACACACAAGCGCGCGCGCGCGCTCGAAGCGTAGGTCCCTTAAGTCATACATTGACCATGAAATGCAATACAATGATAGCTAAAAGTTTACTGTTCGTAAGTGAAACAACTTCTCTTGCTGTTGTTTAACTCGAGTTTCTTGTTCTGGTAGATATAATAACTTCCAAATAACCGGACTCCTTTCCCTAAATTAATTTATAAACGAACAAATCAGTCGCATTTCGGCAACAGAACAACCTGTAAATGCCTACCTAAGATCGCTTCATGATCAACGAGTTACAGTAAGTGATGCGGTTATGGATCATCGTATGTTTGGTTCTTCCTCTTTAGAAGATGTAAGCATCCATAACAGCGACTGGTAAACGATATCATAAATATTAATCAGAATTTTGCATTCTTGGATTAAGGGGGAAAACAGAAACAAGTGTTCCAACCAGATGGAGCAACCAGTGCCAGTCACACAGTGAGACAATTCATTGTACTTCACGATGTTCATCTAAACCATAAGACTTCTCGAAATTGAAACACTCCCTGTCCTCCGAGATTTCGATCTGAAAGCTCCTGATTTACTAGGAGTGACGGGATAATGAAAATACATATCAGAAAAGAAAAACAACATTTAAAACTTTCAAGAACATTGGAAGTAAAATTTACAATTTCAGAATGTCATGCAAGGTCCAGATCTGGAATTCCTGACTTGAAAGGGTGGCCACTTGATCAATGACATGTCTTATAAATGAACCTCCAAAAAGACTTCCACAACACACCTCAGTTTATATTACGACATTAGATTCCTATCATAAATTGAGTTTATTACCGTATTTTAGGGGTACCTACTATTGATACAGTATTGAAGTTACAGTTTATATATATATATATATATATACATACATACATACATACAGGGGCTGGACAAAAAAATCTAAAAACACGTCATACAGGACACGTAAGTGTGGCCCGCCACTGTACACCACGTGTTGCGGTTGCCGATCGTGTTTTGTTTTCAATGTGTCATGTGGACCTCCGTCAGCAGTACCCAGTTCACCTGTGAGTGTCGTGGTGTGCAAGTTGTGCGGTAAAATGGGCGACCTGACAGACTTCCAAAGAGGCATGATCGTTGGTGCCCGTCTGGTTGGAGCTTCAGTGATAACAGTGGCGACCATTGTGGGGGTATCGACAGACACTGTGTTCAATGTCACGAGGGCATACACAATGCATGGGCAAACAACGTCTGCAAAGCACAACAGTAGTCGAAAGACAATCCTGTCCGATAGGGACAGGAGGGCATTAAAATGGATTGTAGCAGCTAAAAAGCAGCCCACTGCAATGAAAATTACGTCTGAACTCAATTCCGGCCTACAGAACCCGGTTTCATCAAAAACAGTGCGACGGGAACTTCATAAAATGAAAATTCATGGCAGGGCCGCGATCTCCAAACCTTTGGTCACAGCAGTAAATGCGAAGCGGCGTATCCAGTGGTGCAAGGACCACAAGGAGTGGACGCTTGATCAGTGGAAACACGTAATGTATTCCGATGAATCGACCTACACCTTGTTTCCAACAACCGGTCGTGTTTACGCATGGAGAACACCGTCGCAGGCCTATGATCCAGACTGTCTGCGCCCAACTGTAAAGCATGGGGGTGGTTCTGTTACAGTATGGGCAGTGATATCGTGGTTTTCTGCAGGTCCCATCATAGCTCTGCATGGTATGATGAATGCTAAGGCGTGTGAGGCCATTTTGGGGGCCCAGGTTCTACCCATGGTCCACACATTGTTCCCGGATGGTGATGGCATCTACCAAGATGATTTGGCACCCTGTCACGCTGCAAAAACGGTGCAATCATGGTTTGAGGAGAATGACCAGGAGCTATCACACCTCCCCTGGGTCCCCCAATCACCAGATCTGAACATCATTGAGCCATTGTGGTCTGTGTTAGAAAGGCGTGTTCGGTCTCATTACCCTCCATCATCATCCCTTAAGAAACTGGAGCATGTTTTGGAGGAAGAATGGTACAACATTCCACACACCACGATTCAGGAGCTGTATACGTCCATTCCACGTCGGATCCAAGCTGTTTTGGACGCAAAAGGAGGCCCCACACCATACTAGGTATGATTTTCACACTTTTTCAAACGTTTTAGATTTTTTGTGAAGTGGAGATGAGCCGGTCACATAGCTAGACGAACAGATGGAAGGTGGACAACAAATTTACTACATTGGATTCCTAGAGAAAAGAAATGACGATACGATGTCCAAATGTAATTGGATGGGTAGATAAAATCAAGCGTTTTCCAGGAGTTACATGGATGAGGAAATCAGCAGACGGATATATGTGGAAAGAAAAAGGGATATGCAGACGGAGATATGCCTTCATCCAGCAGTGGATAGAAAACGACTGAATATGATGATGATGATGATTAATGCCGATCATATCAAACATATCAAATAGTCGTTCTTCGATTGTCTACTCCTTACTACAGCCTAAAATGAAAAAAATAATGAATCCACACTGTCAAGTCTGGATACTGATCTCTCCACTTTGATACATGCAAGTTGAGATTAATCATGACCCATTTTTTCAATTACTCTATTTTCATTTGGATAGTATGTATATATTCCCGAGGAAGAGTACAGATCTGTCTTGAACGTTACGAAATAAAAAGCAAAGTCATATTACTACTAACATTAATAGGTTGGAATGTGTAAAATTATGCTGCTTTAAATTGACTGATGCATGATTCTTGGAAATAAGTGAAGCGCTGATTAAACATTAAGTACAAAAGCCAATATTGTTACAGAAATATTTTTAATACGTAAGCTCAAACAATAAGATCCATTTATCCAGCACCATATAAACTATTCAATATTCCGTTAGGCTCATTTTACGATAAGTATTTGCATGATTAGTTTGTCTACCGAGTTTACTCTGATATACAGGAAAACGTTTATTTGCTCAAGCTTCATTGACTATGGTCGTTGATTTAGACAAGCAAATGGAATGCGTGGACAAAGACACAAGTAATTCCAACGTTGCTGGTGCAGAGTTATCAAATACTCGTATAAACCTATCTGCAAACAAACACAAAGGAACCTCACAGCTAAGAGGAAGTTGGTGAGTGTGTGTGTAGCATAACGTGTGTTAAGTCCAAAAATGGCAAAAAACCAATTCGATCTCTGAATAATGTTATTCGATTGTCACAAGATCGTAACTTAACACTCTTTACCCATGAGACAATCGAATAACATTGTCCAAAGATGAAATTGGATTTAACTCACTATATCAAAAAGTAACCCCCCCCCCCACACACACAAAATACTATTTGGTCATTGATAACTCGTTTTGGACTTAAGAAACTTTACACAGAGATATATAAACATATGAAAGGCCGTTGACCAGCTATTAATTAACAACGCTGGTGATCCACAATAATCACTTTTCAAAACTATCTAAATAAATGCGAAATATACCTACTAACGACATATGGTAGGGACTAATACTCAAGAACAATAAAATAATGAAACATCTGTTGTACGTACGTAGTCCACCGATAGGTGATCCTTTAGTTAATACAGTACAAAATTAGTCTTCTGTTCCACGTCTAAGTAAAATCAATGGTTTCTGCAGGGTGAACTACGCGAACATTTCTTTTTAAATTGACACGATATAATCAATGTCGTATTTCAAGAACAGTTCGAAGACATTATACATTCTGTTCAGGAAGAAGAACAGAAAAAGAATATACGGGAAACATGAAAATGAAACTCTAGAATGCCTAAAAGGATGATTCAAGTGAGAATAAGCTTGAAAGCAGACAGTTGAAGAAAGAACAGTAGATTGATTAGCAAACATTAATACGTAAATTTGGAGAAACGGACTTGGATTTATATGAAACTGCTAAATCGAAATATAGTAGAAATTAATTATCAGAGCTGCCTACGTATAAAAACTAAATAATGACAATTAGTATGACAGAATTTATTATTGCGATCGAAAGAAGTCGTATGTATACGATAATATGATTTTATATAAAAAGTACCCAAATACAATTTTAGCCATTTTACACTCCATAACAAGAATTGAATAAAAAAGAAATAACAATAAAGTAGCTATTAGGCACAAAACAGAACAAAAAGAAACTTAGCAAAACTATACACTCAATCGTTCACTAATCTTCCTTACATAAGCAAACATTGTAACTGCAAGTGATGCTTAGTTTACTAGTCAATTCATTAGATTAAGAGGGTAATCTATAAAACAGTGATCTTTTCATTACGGATAGGCTTGGGTGTGGAAGATCAAAATAGCTTTTACATCGTGTGTTCGGCGATGTAATCTGAAAAATAAGCGAGGTATTGTCACATCTAAGTTTCCAGTTACAATTTTATAATCGAACTTGAAATCAGCCACTTTACAACAATATTCTTGAGATTTAATATTCAATTCATTAAGTAATATTTTTTTATCCAAGTTGCGAACATTGAGTATGAAAGGAAGGCAGAAAAGGGGAAATACACTGGAACCCCGATTATCAGGATTAGAAAGCATATACAAGTACAGTAGTTCTCTCCTCTAAATCCAGCCCTGTCAGCCGCAGCTCATGTCCAACCAAGATGGCAATACATTTATTAATTGAAATTATGTGCAGTACCTAAATGAAACTGAACTTATCCTGTTCGTATAAGTAGATGCAGTACTCTTTTTCCTTGTACTGTTAGTATTATTGTAAATGTACCCAAACATGTACCATAAATTCAATGTATATAAACTGTAATTTACGTCTTATAGAATTTTACGGATTTTCGGTCAGCCGGATCGGTCCTGTTTGGGACGGATAAATGGGGTTTTAGTGTACCTTGACACACTGTGAATAATATGTGATTATTAAAGTAATATTATGTATAATAATAAAAAAAAACAGTTGCATGACTGAATTATTGATTTTATATATCAATGCATTTTAAGTATGTGTAAAGAAAAAACGAAAGAGTGAGCTTGTTCGATAGTTATTGTAATAGAATTTTATGCAGCTGGTAACACTGATGAATAATAACGACGAACAATGATAGATTGAAAATAAGTGTCTGGTGAAGACGGGCTAAAAGAAATATTGAATAAACGTTGTTATAGAAGATAAATCGACGAATATAAGTATCTGGTGTGTCTGCATGCTATTGTCATGCATGATATAGAACACATTTACGGAGCAGCTTGCATGTACCAAAAAGAGTATAGTAGAATCTCTGTAGTCTGAGACATATAGGACCGGGCCTTGTCGGATTATAGAGATATGTCGGATTACTGGATTTTCAATGAAAAATCATTTATTTAAATGAAATCGTTTAATTTATTAAAACAAAAAAACTTAAACAATACTGTGCACTGCTAAGAGCACATATAACAAGAAAAACAAATTGTATTTATACAGTCATATTGAATGAAAAAAAACAACAACATTTTATTCAATGAACAGCAATTTATAACCATGATTAACCACATCACCGGACTACTGAACGTGTCGGATTATAGATACTCTAATGTACTTCTATAAATATTGTTTTACTGGCACAAAACAAGACATGTAATTGTATATTAAACGTATGAAATAACGCATGTGTGCCAAGAAACCGAATTAATAAAGACTTTCATCTGGAATAGAAGGAAATTTGTATTTATTTTTATTCTTATCAAAATTTACAAATGACAACGCATTGACAACAATTTAGTAAATTCCATTTCAAAACACTTTCGCAGTAAAGAAACAAAAACAATCTATCTTAAAGCGTACAAGTGCGGATCTGGTATCGAAAACTACAAACTGTCTTCCTATAGAAGGTGCATTGATTTTTTCAGGACCAAACTAGTTTCTCAGTATGTATACGTTTTACAGGGGTGTGTGTTCTTTTTTTGCCAGCGCAAATTCTCACCCGATTGTCGAAAAATAAACATAACGTGTAAATTAGTTACTGAACAAAATATGGGAAAAGCCAATTAATTGTACAATTATATATTTTTTTTAAAGTGTAATGTAATTTTATTTTCCAAAATTCGTAAACAATCAACTTGAATATTCATGAATTTCGTATTTCAGACCAAGTGAATCAAATACAGTATATGAAAATACACTGATTTTGAACATTGGAAACGTGCGATTAGAATATCCACTTCTAGAGAAAACATCATCATGTATAATTAGAAGAAACGGAAAGCCACTCCAGGCAAATTTAGTTTCTCTCATTCGTACGAGAAATAACTAACTTGTGAAACTAACTGTGCTTACCATATTTCAACCACAACATTCTTGCTACAAGATAAGACATCATTTGCTTCAAAAGTCAACAACTCGCGTACGGAACACTGCTTTATAACCTCACTCAAGTGTCTAGTTATGAGTTACTCTTTCTCTCTCTCTCTAAACATAGCAAGTATACAGAAGCCTAAGTAAGTCTCCCTTTATTGCAAGAGAACAAACAATACAATAGCAGAAATGTTTTGCTTTATTACATGAAAACCAGGGAATGGGGCAGATTACTTTACACATAACATTACGTAGAGACTACTTTACATACAACTATGACATCATCATCTTTTCAATTTTTTGACATTTACAAATTGTCCTCGTAAATAAAAAACTACGTAAGCTAAAGCATAACTTTTTCGATGACTAAGTACTACTACTTACAAGGTGTGATCTCAAAGCTTTATCAGAATTGTATGCACGTTCTATATTTTCGAAACACTCCCCGTTAAAATTAAAACAGTTATACATTCGTTCACGGCACTCCTAAAAACACTGGGCTTGCATATCTATATGTATCTCCTAAACACATTCTTGAGGCGCCTTCACTGTCTCTTCAGAGATTGAAATGTTTTTTGTATATAATGCTTAGTTTTTTAAAGAAATGACAAGGCGCAAGGTCAGGGCTATAAGGAAAATGAATCATTTCTGCCATAACTTAAAAAACAACCCTTGCTACCATGTGGCTACTACCTAGGTGCACTGTCAACATGGATGATTACATTTCAGTTCAGAGTCTTTTTTCAGGAACCTTTTCCAAGGCTGCCAGTAATCAACCGTAGTATTCTATTCTGCATTGACAGTAAGCCGTCCTTCTTCTAGTATCTGTGTTACAATATTTCCTGTTCGACTGAAGAAGGTGCTACTATTATTCTCTTTGTCTGTCGCGCATTTCCTTGCACCATTCTACCCATGCCTGTTTTATTTTTGCTCCTGCATCAGTTTGACCCTATAACAGCGCTTCTTGGGGCCAAGCTGATTATACTCGTACAAGACCTTTGCAACTTGACGCGTGTCGAAACACAGGGATTAACGAATGTCTGTGAAGATTAGCCAATATCTTTTTTGTATCATATCGCCCACTACGTGTGTACATATTTCAACTTTTCCGCTGTCAAAGGACGACCTTCGCGCGGTTTGAAACCAAGGTTTCTTCAGCTATACCTGAACTCCTTAGACCAATTAAATATAAGATAGTTCATCTTCATATACATTTTTAAGTCATTCGTACGTATGTTGTTAGAAAAGTCGCACAGTTACTGCTCTGAACTGCTCTCGCGTTCACACCATTTTCAACTGACACCAACAATCAAAGTTATGTTATCTTCCTATTAGTATATATAACCTTCCTGTTTTCAAGAAGAAAAGTGACAATGCAATTGTCCAATAGATCCATATATAAAGGTAAGCAAGAAAGTTCTGTTGCTTTTTCACCCAACACCTTCGAACATCCATATGTCACCTAAGACGTTCCTGGAAGATAAAAAATAGCCCCCATCAGCATCGACGACCTTCTGCCAACGTTCTGGAAGGCCATGGATTCCACCGCGGTGGAACTTGGTGGGCCGTGAAGCGAAGAAAGTATCAAGTGCATTTTGCACCTCTACTAGGGATTTGAACTGGCGTCCTCTAAGGTGATTGTCCAAGGAATGGAACAGGTGAAAATTGGACGGTGCAATGTCCGGGGAGTATGGTGGATGTGGCGGTGTTTCCCATCCAAGGCGTAGAATGGTGTCCCAGGTCATCCTAGCCACGTGAGGCTTACCGTTGTCCTGTAACAGGAGGACCCCTTTGCGATTCAGAAGTGCTCGCTCCAGAGTTTTGCGTTTTTCTTGAACACGGCTCAACTGCTGACAGTACACAGTTGCATTGATGCTCTGACCAGCTGGTAGCAGTTCCCGATGAACGATGCCGCGAGCAGTCCTCCAAACACACAGGAGAACCTTCTTCTGGTGCAGTGCTGGTTTCGGCTGTTTTGGAACCGGTTCATGGGATGCTAACCAATGATGACGGCGCCGTGGAGCTTCGTACAGGACCAACTTATCATCACATGTCAACACCCTGTCCAGAAATGGCTCCTTCCTCAGACGAGACAGCAAAGAAACACAGGTGTCTGCTCGCGTTGCCTTCTGGCCCGGAGTCAAATCATGTGGGACCCATCGACCCAACTTATAGTGCTTCCCAAGTTGATGGAGGAGGTGCTGCCGAATGGTTTCTCCACTCACACTGAATTGTAGTCCCAGTTCCTCACATGTCTGGCCACTGTTCGCCTCAATTGCTGCCTGAAGATCTTCATTTGGTACCTGTGTTGGTCTTCCTGCACGTGGTGCGTCTTCGAGTGTTTCGTCACCGTCCTTAAAATTGGTAAACCACCGCTGCACTGTCCGCGTAGTCACGACACCCTCACCAAAGACCTGGCATATCTCGCCCCGCTGCAGCGGCGTTTGACCCCAGTTTGAACTCGTACAGCATACACGCCCCTATGACGCTCTGTGGAGGTCCCGTGTTCACTCTGTCCTTCCGCACGTTCACGGTGTAACTAAACTACCACAACCAGGTAGTATGTTGGCTATACCCACACCAATAACTGACCTTCGCCTGATCTCCATTCACATTCAACTCACGGTGTGAGGGGTCAATTGAACACAGACCTCCACAAAGAGCGACAAAACTTTCTTGGTTCCCTTTACATAATTGCCAGATACACGAATAAAAGGAGCAATAACCAATTTTCAGTCTCAACCACCAACAGAGCAGTAAAAATTTAAGTGTAACTGAATAAACAATTAGTTCATTTGGGAAAACGTGAAAGAACCAACGGGTATGTTGGTAAACTAAGAGTCTCCAACACTTGTAGTGAGTGTACTGATACGTTCTTGTAGCAGCATAGCTTGTCGACATCGTAAACCTGAGGCAAACCAGATAATAAAATTAGCTTTATTTTCTGAGAATTTATTTGTTAATTATAATGTAATCCTTAAATACAAACTACGTTTGATGCCAAATTTTGCTGGTTTTTTTTTCTTTCTTAATTTACATCAGATCTAATAACTTTTATACAAGAAAGCTTAGAATTATATTACGATTTCCTATCTTTAGAACGAAAGAACAATTAGTTATCACAATTTAGTGAAAAATAATGAGTAACAAAATTACTTTTAAAAAACTACTTGACTAATTACTCTTTACTAACTGTGATAACTAATTGTACTTTCGTTCTAAATACAAGCAACAGTAACAAACTTCTGTGTTTTTGCTTTTTCTATAAAACTATTAGATCTGCAGCAAATCGAGAATAACAGCAAAAATTGATTTTAATGACGTGTAGTACCTTCTAAATGTTACGAAATGATTATGGATCCACCAATTTCTACGCTTTTGATGATCCCTGAATATTAAAGGTCACCAGACCTTGATCAAATGGAAAACATCTAAGCATAATAAACGGATTTACACTTCTATGGATACTCTTTTGAACAAGTGTAACACATAAAAATAGTTTCATTTGTACACTTATGTTAATGAAAACAAAATATGGGAACATAATTGATATTAATGCTCACTTCTACGTTGTCACACCTCTTGATATATAAAGCTACACAATAAATCTGTTTTCGTCATGGAAAGGGAGAAAATCACAGGATATATTCCTATGGTTGGTTTCTCTACCCAACATGTTCCCTGGCTTACTAATCTTCTTCCGACATCGTCTCTTCCTCTTGTCGGAAGCGGAAACGAAGCCCAAGACTCATCCTTCGGAAACTCTTGTCAGGACACCAGAAGCCATTCCTCTAGACGCCGCTTTGTTTTTGATCAGCGGTCACCCCACCCTCCCCACACAGCTACAATCTTCATACATTCTCCTTTTCTCTTCCGCGACTACATCACTTATTCCATAACGACGGATGGAACTAATACTGAACGCAATGACCAAATAGCTTCTGTGGAATTTTTTGGGAAAAAAAGGACATTTAAAACAAAATATAGAACTACAAAAATGTAAGTGAAGAGAATGAACAACGATGACAGCAAGCCATGCGTTTACATCAATGGGTATCCGTTAACTACATATCTGAATTTACACGGAAAACAAAAACTACAGTTTGTGTAGAAAGTATCCATATACTTTTTTTTTTCACATCATTACAGCCAAATCGAGTGGTGCTATACAATATAATACATCAGAGAATTGAGATTTGGTATCTGTCAAACTAATGCATTGAATCAACCTAGCTAAAACTCAACTGGGCAGCCCGAAAAAACCTTAACGGCTTTGGCCTCACACACGTCTGTATTACAAGATCAAAGGGTTACGAGGTGAGCGTAACGCCTCTTCGTACCCGTGTGTCTGGCTTTCAGGACAACAGTCCATTACTTTTTTTAATAGCTCCCCAACTGTCCTCAAGATGTTGAATCAACAGCGAAATTTTGAGCTACCACATGGAATCGAAGCTGGGATAGCTCGCACTGAAAACATTGATCTACATAATGAATACTAGAGATACCACCAAAAATTGTGATTAAATGACATGCAGAAAGTATTTGTACACTCAGAAACGCTCAACGGCTAATGTGGATTTCTTTTCTTCATCTACATGCAATTTGCTCTTTAGTTGCACTTGTCGCATTAAACTACAAAGTCGTTGCTTCCGTCGTCAGGAAAGAAAAAGAACAAACCGGAAAGAAAAATGATTATTAGGGTTCACAACTAATGCAACCTTTTGAAATAAATCTAATGACCGTGGGGAGATCAACATCAAAGGTGCAGTCACTGACAAATCGTGTAACAAAAAATCAAATCGAAAATAGACGCCCGAAAACTATCACGCTCGGTAGTATGAAACACTCCTGATTCGTAGATCCAAACCTGTTGCACAAACGTATATTTCTACAATTGACGATCTGTCTCTCTCTCTCTCTCTCTCTCTCTCTCTCTCTCTCTCTCTCTCTCTCTCTCCAAAGGCACTGAATCCCTTGCCTAGTTCTATCTCGAACTTCTCTCCGTTTTCGTCAATTTTCCCAATTCAAAAATTGCTGTTTATCTCTTATACGCTTTTTCTTCTCTCGTCATGTATTTAGTTTCAGCTTAGATTAAATTATGTAAGGTAAATGACGGGCCTCCACGTGAAAAAGGCTGCTAGTACTTCCGATTCGAAAGGAGGAAAAAAAAAAGTTGCTCCACTTTGATACTGACTGAAGGCAGAAGCACTTACAGCAAAGACTTTTGAGAATGAATAAGTCAGAAAGTTTTTAGCTAAAATCAAGAGCCAAAAACAAGATAATAAAAAGAACCTTTACATCAATGAAGAACCAAGCAACAAAAAATATTAGGAAAACTACAACACGAAAATGTTATTAACGACAACATTTCGCCTAATTGCTTTAGGCCTTTTCAAGTCAAACTAACACAGACATACACTTACATGCTTGTACAGAATGTAAACATGCAGGTTGGCAGTACAGCTATAAAATTTTACCAAAAAATAAACGAAAATATATTTTTTGTGTTAGACGTGAACATTTACCAAAACTAACAGCTTGAAAGAAAAAAATAATATACCACAAAAACATTAACAATAACCAGACGAGATTTATGTTTTGTTCATACGTGATAAAAATAACTTTATATTTTGCCACGAATTATGAAGATTCCCACAGTCGTTGTCATTTAAATTGTAAAAGAACCAACACATTTTGTAACATTCTCTTACAACCTGTTAAATCTTTACCACCACATAACTGAATTTTCACTGTTGTTATGGTTTTGTTCAATAGCATGTGCTGACAATTCGGATTTCTTTTCGTCCCTACGGATGTTTTCTGAAGACATCACTGACAAAGCAGAAAGACTTAAGACTTAAGAAAAAAGACTTAAACAACCGGAAGTTCACATTCTACACAACTCGCTCGAGAAGCTGAGTTCCGTACGGGTTGCTGAATAAGTTAAATGTCAAGGGCCCGCAGGACCACCCTGACTGGTCTTCTGGCCATCTTAGGCCACTTTCGTTCTTTGAATTAATTTATTAATTAGTTGAGTATATGGGTAATGGTTGAGATAAAGGCGAACCGGACTCTACAGCAGGACCCCACCGCAAAAAACAAACAAACAGCCATCAAAATCACAGCCATTTGAGGCTCTCATTTAACAAAGTCTCTATTTAAAAATAATAAGATTAGAAGTGCACATAAAATGTATATAGTTTGCTTATCGTTAAAACTTATAATAATTTGTTATTTACTGTTGAATTACACAGGATTTCTATATTTGTTTACTAATTTAGTTTTGAATTAAAGTTAATATTTAAATCTAGAATTAATCTATTTGGTTTAAGTAATTAAAATTTATAGAATAATCGACAACTATTGTAATTTGAATGATATTAAGGAAAAATCCAGGAATAGGTTATATTTGGATTAAATCAAAATTAGGTTAATTTGTTTGGAGATAGCAAAAGCTAATTATCTAAATGTTGCAAGTAACATACATCCTCTCGTGCCTCCGTGAAACATTAGCTCAATAAAGTTAATTTCATTCCTTGCTCTTCTGATTAGTTTTTGTCATTACATTCCTTACGTTGGTGAACTTGCGTATTCTGTATTTTTTAGTTTGAAGAAAGGTTCATTTCCAATGAAAATATGACCATCTATCGATTTGACGATTACCATGACCATGAAAGAATACTTCTGCCGTTTGGTTTAGAGTTGATTGAAGCCTCTCCATATTTTCCATCGGTGTTATCAGAGCAAGTACGGTAGAAACCCAGTTCATAATAACCTCAGTGTGCTCATTGTTATAAGTATTTTGAAGTTTAGAAGAATTACTATGTGCCTTATTGCTAAGATCCAAAACTGGCTTATATTTGTTCATATTTGTTTCTATTTTGAAGACTTTATTTTTGTTGATCTGTTTGCCTTTATAAGGTCTCAATGGGCAATTGGAGGCCGCAGTTCTATGTCCATTCTTTCTGCAAGAAGCACAGAATGTTTTGTTAGGAGTGATATTGCATGTTTTACTGAGATGGTTTTTACCGCATTTAAAGCATGTAGGAAGATTGTTACATTTCTCACCGGTATGATATTGGTAACAAATAGTGCATGGATAAGGTCTGGCGTTGTTAAAAGATTCTTCCACATTGTAACGAGTGAACCCTATAGTAATGCCATTGGTTATGAGTTTACTAACTAATGTTGGATCTTTAGTAAATAATCTGATTAAAGGAACTGGGCCTTTACTGTTTCGAATTCTTATCGCATTGGTGATTGGAATTTTCTCTTTCAGAAGGTAAGCTTTAACGTCTTCCGCCTTAGTGTTAGTGGAGATACTTCTAATAACACATGAAAATGAAGTTTTTGTGGTGAAGGTTTCTTTTCTCAGTAATTTATTTTCGCTTACGATCCAATTCGCTTCTGGTCCAAAATCTGTTTCTTTGAGTTTCTTTGTGAATATCTTTAAATTTTCGTTATCTGGAAAATGTACTTTGTAGCTTGAAAAATTCTCAAATTGGAAAATGGTTAATTTGATGTTTGGAGCTTTTTCTGTAATTTATTTGTGAAGTGAAATAGGATTCTTGAGTTCAGATTTATAATTCCTAATAATGACTTCATTCTTCAAACTTTCTTTTTCTTCCGATCTACAACTAGAATTTATCTGTGAATTTACTTCTGTAATTGAACTGTCATCATCATATGGATTAGTCAATTTTCTATGGAATGAAGAACGGAGAAAATTAGATTATTGAAGAAGTCCTGCATCCAAACATCTATTAAACCTGTCGAACAATAAGTACAATTTTAAGCGACCATACAAAGTATTTTAAAGACCCACTGCTCAATTTCGGCGTCTACAAAATCACTTGCAGCTGCAAACAAAATTACATTAGACAAACAACGCGACACATACGAAAGAAATTCAGAGAACACTTGGGATATATTCGTAGGAGCGAAAAGAAATCCCGACTGTCAGCACATGCTACTGAATAAAACCATAACATCAGTGAAAATTCAGTTAAGTTGTTATCAGGTGGTAAAAATTTAACAGATAAGGTTGTAAGAGAAGGTTACAAAATGTGTTGGTTGTCCCACAATTTAAATGGCAACTACTGCGGGAATCCTCATACACAGTAAAAAATAGCTCTGTTAATTCAACACAATTCGGTGTTCCAGCGTGACTACCAGTTTTTGTGTTAAATCAACAAAACACACGGTAATGATTTCGGTACAGGGAGAAAAAAATGTTACGGCTGCAGCGAGATTTGAACATGTGTTGCTCAGTTGAAGTCGAGCGCCTTACCGACTTCGCTAAATCGGCAGACGGAGAGAACACTAGATTGAAACAGTATAAAGGATTTTTTTTTAAATGTTGCTAACTCCAAACACAAACAAAGTTACTCTCACGACTTATGCTATGATTTAATCACTCCTTTGGCCAATTAGCGATCACAATCGAGAATATGTTCCATTTCTATGAAGGCAAGCGCAGCATTTGATATGTTGTTACGATAAGAAAGCAGTAATGCTGCTCAAGTGTTTGGCTGTCGCCATCTGGCTTTCGTTTCATAGAAACAGAATATTATCCTCAATGAATGGGAATTTTGGTTCCCAATCGACAAATAGGAAGTCATTAAACCATAGGATAAGTCGTGCAAGTAACTCAGTTTATTTTGGGAATTCAGCAATATATAGCTGATCCCCTACACGGTTTAAATCTATAATGTAGTCGTTTAATTAAAATGTTGTTCACTAAATATCGTTTGAATCTAGTGTATTTTCTATCTGGTGATTTAGCCAAGTCGGTAAGACGCTCGATTTCTAACTGAGCAACATATGTTCAAATCTCGCTGCAGCCGTAACTTTTTTTCTCCCCGTACCGAAATCAACACAGTACGTTGTGTTGTGTTACACAAAAAGTGGTAGTAACGCTGGGACACCGCACTGTGTTGAATTAACACAGATATTTTTTGCAGTGTAATTCGTGGTGAAATATCATCAAGTTATTTAAATCACACACGAACAAAACATAAATCTCGTCTTGTTACTGTTCATATTTTGTAATACGTTATTTTTTCTTTCAAGTTGTTATTTTTGGTAAATGTTTCATGACTAACACAAAAATATATTTTCATGTATTCTTTTGGTAAAATTTCATAGCTGTACTTGCAACCTGCATGTTTACATTCTGTACAAGCATGTAAGAGTATGTCTATGTTAGTTTGATTTAAAAAAGCGTAAAGCAATTAGGCGAAACGTCGTCGTTAATAAATTTTCGTGTTATATATTTGTAGTTTCCATAATACCCACAATACATAACATAAATTCTACGTTTTAGTTTAAAAAAGTCTTCTCCTTACAATAAACACTAAAAGAAATGAGAATAATACGAAGAAAAGATTTTAAGAGACGAGTCGTTCTGAAGTCAGCCTAACAACAAAGGAATACAAAGACCCTCAGAAACAATAGCCATGATAATGAGAAGATATGCAGAAAAAGTTTCATCAAGGATAAGACAAAACAATAAGAAATGCAGGTATAAAATATATGCACAATGAAATAAATCATAGTTTTATGGGAGGGGAAAAGAAAAAAAAACTGAATACAGAAAAAATATAAAGGAAGCACACAAGCGGAATAAAAGAATACAGAAATAAAGAGCAATATCACGTTAGTAAGTTTATTTCTTTTCTTTTGTCACCCACAATTTTAAAATAAGAACTTCTCCAGTAATTAGTGCTACTCTTTCTTTCAGTAAAATTAATTTCTTCATACTTAATAGCAGGAATTATTCTTAAAAATTGCGAAAGGAAAAAAAAAATACATTATAACACACATGCGCGGGGAAGGGAAGAGGACTGATACCGCCCAACCTAACAGAGAAATAATTACATCACCGCGATCTACCTCAATATGAAAACATGAAAGCAGAAGACTAATAAATACCCCCTCTTGAACCAGTCTTATTTTACCGACAAGCTCATTGGTCTAACACATTTCAATAATGAGATCAAAAGGCAAGGAACATATAAATATATTTTCAAATAAACATACGAGAATATGCTAACAAAGTCGTTGATGTAAAGAATTTGACTGGGTTTGTGTGTTCGTGTTTCCTGAGCGTGCAAAATGAATGCAATCATGTTGCCTTAAATAAAAAAGTAGAATATTCCAGGAACGCTTCCCCTAAAGACGCGGAACAAAGACAAGCACAATATAATTAAAATGACATATTGGTGTGATACCTAGGTTAGTCTCTATGGAGCTGACTGAAAAAAACAATCGCAATAACAATCAATAAACTAGAGCAAATAGTTGGTCGTGTCTCATTTCGTTTTGAAACACTGTTATCGACATTTTCCGGATTTAGTTACATGTAAAGACCTATTGCTTAGGCCGGACTTACACCCAAGATATACGATTGGAAGGCAGGTAGTTACTGATATAAATCAATAAAATATAAAATTATTGGTGGTAGATGCTTTATCTTTCAATTAATTATATCCAAAGAACAAATGTTGAGCAGGGATTCTATACGATATTTCATTCTATTTATTGTTGACTTCACGACACATAACTAAATAGCAAAACGTACAAGAGCGTATATATAAAACTAGTATCAAACATAATATTCAAGTGTCGACTATTTACTTGTCAACGACTAAAAACAAAAGCTAAAACTAAACAGTGTTGCCAAGACCTCAAACCAACATTAACCAACTCTCATATTACAACATTCATCCTCCCTCCTATGAAGAAAAAGCACAATTATTCAGGTTAACAAAAGCAAAAACAATAATCAAAAAGTATATAAAACCGAACGTATTAATAGAAAAGTCTCTCCTTAAACCTGTCTCAGAACTTTCAGTCTGGCCATCTCATTGACCACACTCCATTCAGCGAATATTCATCAAACCAACATTAATTAACCGTACAAAAAAGTAAACCACGATTATCTAACCTAAACATCAAAAGAATCACTAAAAACTTACATAAAGTTGTATACATTAAGATACGCTGCATTAAGTTAGGTTAGATTAGCTCGTATATATTTAATAAGAAACGGTCAATCTTGTGCGCATTCTAAATGATTTTAAAACCATCAAGTATCTAACACAAGTCTCTTCATCGCGCTCTGTACAATGAATATTATATTATCTCATTTTCTATCCTGTCGTTACTCATCCGGAATCAGAACAGTCAACTTTCTACCAATATCTGATATCATTTAGGCTTCACTTTAGAATCCACTGCTTCTTTTATTTCCAAAATAATTTACCAACTTTTACCAACGTATCATCACTAACTATAAACAATGGAATCATGGTCGAGACATCTTCACATCATCATAAGGCAAAACTTCATCAAAACCATAGAATGTGAAGAAACTTAATTTGTGAGACCTTTAACCATAAAAGCACTGTCAAAAAACATCATACCGACTTTAAACCGGAACCATCATAAAACCTTATGAAACCTTGTTGTACTGGAAAGCATTCTTACACTATACATGGGGGGTTAAACCGAACAACACAGGTTATATTTTGAAAAACTTCTATTCGTCCCATAAAACATCATGTGGGAGGGCATCAACTGCATCTCGTCAGCTCCCTGCATTCTCCCGGCTCGTAGCCTCTTCTCTTTATAAAATATCATCTGGGAGGGCATCAACTGCAAAAGTCAGCTGCCTGCATACTCCCGGCCCGTAGCCTCAAATTATTGGTAACTTGGACCTTATCAGTCTTCCCTTAGAAGCTGCTTAAGTCATCCAGCTACAAAACCGTTCTTCATTATCAACTCTGGAGCTCATCAACAGTATAACGGAATATTGCCTGAAACAGCCTCGTTGCATAGCATTAAGGGAGCTCATCAATACCGCTGTAGTTGCCTGAGACTTCCTGGCATCTAGCCAAACACTTTCAAAAATCATCTACTAAGGGACTTCAAAACGCTTCTTATAATAAATATAAACCATCCATCCTGTTGATTAGTGCTTTCTAAACAATATCCAAGTAAAAATCATTCGTTGACTTGCCTCAAATTCTTAAAAATGTTTACCATCCAAAACGACTAAAGTTGCTACAGTTGACATTATAAAACTTTATAAATAATTCTCTTCATCTCTATGAATAATTCCATGATTAAAGCTGTCAAACTTCTTCTCAAAACCACACAATCCACTGACGATTCCCCTTTGCGTAAATTCGAAATACAAACTTCCTGCGCCAATTTATATAAATCAATAAAATATAAAATTATTGGTGGTAGATGCTTTATCTTTCAATTAATTATATCCAAAGAACAAATGTTGAGCAGGGATTCTATACGATATTTCATTCTATTTATTGTTGATTTCACGACACATAACTAAATAGCAAAACGTACAAGAGCGTATATATA
>JAGDQP010027832.1:0-24634 GCA_022664845.1 Lepisma saccharinum
GGTTTGGCCTATTGAAAAGAGCACTTGCATCTCGTCGTATCACCACTGTCCTTGCCCTCTGGAAAGCCTGCCAAGAGGAGTGGCTCAAGATTCCCCTTCCTGTACTTCAACGGAGCCTCCTACAATGGAAGTTATGGTGCAGGGCTATTGCCAGGAGACATGGTGCTCACATCGAAGGCAACCGATGGTGGTCCCGTGGTTTTTCATAACGTAGGTGAGACGTCAAAATCGGACACATATAAGACGGATCAACCTTCTGTATTTAGACAATGAGCTACTTTTCACTACACACTTGGCAAGGAAAACTTCTGCACAGGGCCTTCCGGTACTTAAAAATGTATACTTCACTTTAAAATGAACTATGGAACACAATTACAATCAATAAACTGATGAAGTTTCACTTGAAAACATTGTTTTCCGATAGAGCAACTCACTTGTGCTTCATACTATCAATATGTCTCGTGTTGCGCTCTGTCTAGTGCAAGTCGAGTGTTGCCAACCCCATCTTCAATCAAGGTCTAACTGTGCTGCAATGAATTTTTTTTTTAATCCATCCTCTTACACCGCACAACTACCAAAAACTACTTGTAATTTATAATTCCTTTTTCTCCAACGTGTATCTAAGTGTTTACTCTTATGTTTCAACATATTTGTCCCAGAGTATGGACTAGAAAATAGGAGTTTCAAATATCAAAACCGATTTTTATTCATTTCCTCCACCCCTTGTTTTTCAAATTAAAGTTGATAGATAGGTCCAACAGGTGAACATTAATAGAGCAAGGCTCATGGGATACAATGGGATAAATGCAACACCAAGACCAATGCGCTAAACGGATAAAAATCAAAGCAGCCTGGTCAGCACTAACATAAGATCCAATCAAGTGAATATAGATGTCTCTACTTCAGAAACATAAAAATATTACCTTGTAATATAAAAGGAATATTAAAATAGTATCACTCGGTAAGAACCCGTACGGTTAGAGTGAGGGACTACAAATCACGAGGTTTCAAGTTCGAATACTTCCGCAAACAGTTACAGAATTTACAAACTATATCTAAAGACGAGAGAAGAGTTCTGAATGTGGAACAGTTCGAGTTGCTTTGCAAAGTTCCACGACGTACCAGCTTTCCGTGATGGCGCTGTGTGTACCACTAAGATTACCAATAATACATGGGCTAATTCAGCTCTGAAAGATTTTCTAGAATTTATATTATACTGCGGAGGTTGCTAACAATGAAGGCTATCGAGACGAACACTCCTAAAGCAGAAGTTTGTCTCATTCTAAAGCAAATATACAACATAATAGTCTCAGGAATGATGTTCATTTTATCTCCATTTGTAACGCAACTTGGTATGGTTTAAGTAGAGCCAAAATCCGATAGATGGCTCTGCATGGCCAACAATTTTATATAGAAGCAGAAGTGGTAAATATGGGGTTTATAACGTTATGAAAGGTGTAAAAATAGCAACGCCATTGCTTGACTGCAGTTTTCGTTCGCTATCGCGAAAGACATTTATAAATAGGATTTAATGAACACTTTTACTATCTTTTGCTATAGTTTGGATTCACAACTTAAAATTCATTGCGAATTCAGTCAACGTTCTCGATTTAAGATGCTGGAATGAATTCTAGAATGGTTCAATGACAAACGTCAAATGTTGGAAATCAACTGTAATTGAAGATGACTTAGATGGTCAGTTTTGTGTTTGGTGTTAAATTTCATTTGGTATATAGGATTCCATGTGTGCAAAGTCATGTAAGAAAATTGTGCTTTTGGTGGTATCAACAGTTGCTAACACGAAATTGCTTCACAAAAACTAAATTTTTATTTCTAGGAAAGTGTCTCTCATTCAGTTGCGTAACTAGAATTGTCGCCCCCCCCCCCCTCCTGCAAGGGACTTTGTAAGGTCCTCGTTCCAGAGCCCTTCTGGCATTATCTCACACATGTAATTTCAGCAAATCCTTGGCGCATGTAGAAACCACATATTAACTATGAAGAACAGTGTTGCTGAATTTCTAAAATGGGGATTCTTTCCAGACTGCGTGAAAATTCCCGTCCAGTCCAAAATTTCTCTCCCTTTTACCAACTCATGAGAAAATTTCAAAATTGAACTTTCAGGCGACTTCTTTTGTCATATTTACTGGGCGTCCAAATAACTCATTTTCATCTACTTAGTCGCTTGTAGGCCCCCTTTGATACTTGGCCTTACCCCCGCAATGCGGGCTCTCGCGGGATTGTAGTTACCCCACTGTTCTCACTTACACCTCTTCAGAAACTAATTTTTGCATAACACTGTTCTTCTCTGGACGAGCCCTATTTACTGCTTCCTACACGCATTTTTCGGTAGCTTTTCTTGTTAAGACTTCCTTTTGTTGATAGCCTCCTTTCTCAAACAAAAATATTCGAGGGTTTACCTCAGTTTCACCAAGTAAATAACGAGAGGCGCTCGTTGCTCTACACAAGGCAATCACACTGATTTTAAAATGCCTTCCAGTGAGTGTATTTCGCAACGCCATGTTGTATTTGAGATACAAAGCCCTTAGGGTCAAAACAACATGACGCTATGGTTAAATACTGTGTACCTGTCATTGATCATTCCGTCTAAAAACTCTTGTTGTTTGCTATCCCTCGCCCCCCTCAAGCCTCGAACCCCAACAACCCTGAATGAAATGTCCTGTATTGTGTTACAAAGTGAACCATTTTGACATTTGCGAACTTACTTCCTCATGCTCCACTGTGTTGAATTTTTTTTTTAACGAGTGTGTGAGTTTGTTTGGAACAGTGTGGGGGAAAGATATACATTATTTCGTTTGTGAGAATGTACTTGTCAAGCACAGGAATCACATGAAAACAAAATATACTAACATGACGTAATACAAAGTACAAAATACTCAGCACAGTGTAGTTATATCATTTGTGAATAAGCCTGTATCTCGACTTTGATAAAGCATTTAACCCAGCCTAAGGGCGGACTGACCGTTTGAGTCCTCTCTTACTGGTTATCATGTGTGTATGTGAAACATGTATAGCATATGTATATGGGACTCTTGTCCACTGTACTTGTTTGTCTGTTAATATCACTCTCGAGAGTGAACTAGATTTGTTATGTTGAATGCCCCTTGGGGCTAAAGCACACAGGATGTAGTGCTCTTTACGTAACAATCAACATATGGTATCAATATTCCTGTTTTGGAATCGTGGCACATTAAATGGGCACCGTTCAAAATTTGTATTCAATGTCTGCTAGTAGTCATATTTATCGACTCTAGAAGTGGTATTGGCGATTTAAAAAATTATTGATGGAGGTAATCTTTATATCAGTATAAAAAAACACCTCCGGGGTAAAGGGAAGAGTGACGCAAGAATTCTACTCACAAAAAAGTTATATCCATTTTGCGAGTGACTTTCTTTGTGTCACTATGACGGAAGTGTTTCGTTTCTAATAAAATTAAGAGACTTAGTATCCTCCCTTCCACCATAGTGACACAAAGAAAGTCACTCGCAAAATGGATATAACTTTTTTGTGAGTAGAATTCTTGCGTCACTCTTCTCTTTACCTCGAAAGTTTTTTTTATACTGATATCACTTATTTTGTAAGGCTGGGTATTAAAACAAGTGAATAATCTTCATACAAAAGGTCGATTTTGGACCATGGTAGGCTCCGTATCTCGAAAACGGTAACACCTATTAAAAAATAAGCATTTTTTTTTACCCCAATGGGACCTGTATTTGACCCTGAAAAACCCAATTTGGGGCTAATACAAAGAGACAGAATGACATAAACACTTTTCGATCATTTGTGAAAATAATGTGGTTCGGCTAAAAAAAATAATAACTTTTGAACTCCTTCACCGATTTTGACGTGTTATACACTATTTGAAAGGTACTGGAGCGTAGATTAAGATTCCGCAAGTTTCCATCGCTATATGGTCGGGGGTCAGTGTTATCATCAGAAATGTGAAATTTTGATATTTTTTTCCTCGAACCACCCAGGGACCATTTATTTCCTACCTACCCATTTATTTCTGTGTCTTAGAATGGGAAAGAGCTTTCAAATGTAAGTTCAAGTATCAAAATCGGGCTTACAGTTCGCTAGACTTGAAACTAACTGTATATACGTATGTGAGTGTCGCTAACAGACTTGTTTGTCATCGTCACTCGAAGAACTACCGTTCATCATGATATAACCCGAAATACATGTGACACGAAACTGTCATATTTTGTACAAAGAAACCTTGGACTTTATTGTATCCATGTACAAAATATGACAATTTTCTGTCACATATATTTCGGTTTATATACAGTGCTGAAGTTGGAAAAATATAAAGGGCGGGACAGTGCAATTATAAATCCATAAATGTATTTTTTTTTTAAAGAAAGACATTTTTGCTTTATTTTACAGTAGCAAAATGGTAACCAATGTACCTTTTAACATAAAGGATGTGGTGTAAGAGGGTCAGAAATCGCAGAAGTTCTCACTACCTGTAAGAATACACGAACAAAGTCTAAAGACCACATTTAAACGATGTTCTGACCAGAGGTGGAACTGGTCATCTGATCAAGTCTTGGACCAAATCACCGGGTCTGTGTTTGAGACCCGGTTTCAACCCGGTGACCGAAGGGCAAAGCACAGTTTTTAATTATTTCCTTGTGTTTGAACAATGATTTTTTTTTAGGGCTGATCGGGATCGGAGTTGTTATCCCCTAGAGTACAAAAAATACGACGCCGAAAATGTCGAGTACAATATAGTTCCCATTCGGGTCAGGTGTTGGAACGGGTCTCTGGATCACCTATGTTCGAGTCAGACCGGTTTTTGATAAATGTCTTAGTCTAGAGAGAGAACGCGTATAATTATTCTCTATAATAGGTAATCCACAAGATGAAAACGGAAGCAGATATAGTTTGTAGGAAATTAAAAAAGAAAAAAAGGTTTCCGTTAACTGGAGATTAATTCTGCTTATTTAATTAGACACTTATTTCAGTAGCTGAAATCTCGCCACTTTTGGTGACCCGAATATTGGTGACACGACAACCCGGTCCGAAACTTGACCTGACAGATTCGGTGACCCGGTCTTGACACAAGTGACCAGATCTGATTTTGTGATTCGATGATCGAATCTTTAATCAAACTTCTTTCAGAATAGCCGTTTCGTGAGGAGGTATTTGTACTACTTCTACGTTATTCTAGTTCTTTCCGAAGATATTAGACATTTCCATTTTTACCATTGTTAGGAAATACGTAAGGTAGTGTCCAGACCTTTACATAAGGTACCATTCTAGCATTCGTCTGGCAAATCTTAGGAAAGCTCTGGAAACCTCCTGACATGATGTCTGGCTGCAAGACTCGAACATTTATGTCTGTCCAGTTTCGATCCGGCTCTCAAGTTGGCCAAGTGGTTAGGGCGCTCGCTTCTCGTACCCGTAGTTGTGACTTCAAATCCCGTGTCGGTCTACTGAACGGAGTAATTAGAATCCCAAGCTGTAGGTCCCGTCCTTGGACGCTCAACAGCTCGTTTAGAATATTTATGACCATCCAGTACTGATTGGAGGTCCGCGACGACGTTATGAGAGCTGGGTGTTTGAAATTATATGTTCCGTCACCTCATCTAACAACAACAACAAAGGTACAATAGATAATTATTGAATTAATTTTCCAAGCTCGTTTTATTTTGTGACTTTTGAGTATAATGAGATTCCAAAGGTCTCACTCATTTCATAGATCAGAAACCGCCACTTCTGTCTAACCATGAATTGTTCTAATGCAGATAATATTAATGCCGTGTGTGTGATTTTGTATAAAATTTCCAATTTAATCTTGATTATATGTTATGAAATAGTGCATAGCCATTCGCCACAGGGCACAAATTAAATTTAACTGAACGTAATAATTATCATGTTGTGAATTTGAATACTTTTTAATTAATTTGAGTAGCCGAGAAACCACTGAAGTTGGTTGTCCTGTTTGTGCCTATAATGGATTGTCTCGTGAGCGGTTGGTTGAATTGTTATGGAAGTTCGGTGTGTAGACCGCGAATAAGAAGCGTAATTAATAGTCATTATAGATTTTAATTATATATGAGTAGTCCAGAAGCAAAGGGATGCAAGTGATTTTGGCGAATAGAAAAAAATGTTCAAAGTAATGCAAATCCAAAATATATGTGACACAAGAACTTTGTTACCGTTGAAGTAACAAGAGCAGTTTTACTAATTCAATCCTTTTATTAATTTATTATTTAAAATATTACCTCAATTTGAATTTTTATAAATTTGACTTTTGAAGGGGAAAAAAGGAAACATTAAGCAACCTTGTTAATTTCTTTAATGAACCACACTGAAAACTATTGAAAAGCACGTTTCTGTGTAGATCTGTTGTCATCTCTTGTAAGCATGTTTACGTGAGCATCATGCCAAAATGGCTTGACAGATTGGAATGTTTTTTTTTTTTACACACGATCAGATAATGGACCAGTCTGGAATGTTATCATACTTTTTAACTGGAAATAACTGTGTCGCGAACTAATTTAAAAAAAAAAAAACCAACAACAACAGTAATTTCATTGTTTTTAACAATGCAATAAATTCACTGTTTTCATTTTTAAATTAAATAATCAGAAATAAATAAATCGTTTAGTTTATAAATAAATAAATAAATTAATTTAAAACTTATAAATAGAGATGATGTACACAAAAACATTAATAAGCAGTCCATCTATCATTTATTGGATATCCTCTACTTCCTCCCCAGGAGGAAGCGTACGAAGGATAGAAGAAACGTTCCCACACTGAATGGCGATACTGATACGCTGTAATAGGAAAGCAGTGACGCGAGCATTGCCGGAAACAAGCTTAATATGCTGTCCAACCTCTTTGATGAAATCGAGGCCCTCTGTGCCTCAAGTAGCGCTTCACGCAATTGAAAAGTCAACGAAAATGAATATATCCAACAGATTACAGTATTTTCTTTTTTTCCTTCAACTTCTTTACGTGTAGCCACACCACCGGCTCGCAAAGATGAATAAGGAAGATTCGAAAGGGCAAAACTATTGACACAAATAAAATCCCATAATAATGATCTTATCCTTCTCAATGGCACTAGTGTCATATCATCAGAACGGCTACAACCAGATGGTTCACGCACGCACTGAAGGTACGTCAGATGAAATAAGAGCTCGAAGAATAGTTTAGTTTTTAGGTAGATTTCGAAGAAAAATCTACCTATTGAGATCGCAGATATATATATTAACACGCTAGCGACCATAATTTGAAAGATATTTGAAACAAATTTTAATATGTTATTTCTAGGCTTAATAGCTCGGTTAAGTTCGTTAATTAGCAAAATCGGTCGCGATCTTGGATCCAAAATGGCCGCCGAATCCATTGTTGTATAGAATGCACAGCCTAAACCGCTGGGGCTATTGAAATCAAATTTGGCATAAAGATACAACATCACTATTTGATTACGGAAATGTTACCTAATGAATTCAAAGACGCCATCTTGGATCCAAAATGGCGAAAGCAAGAAATCTATTTTCCATATCGTTTGAGCTAGAGTTACGAAATTTGACATAAAGGTGTATTGTCACTAGTAGTTCAAGAAAATATAACGAAATGTTGAAAAAGTCGCCATCTTGGATCCAAAATGGCCGCCGAACCCATTGTTGTACATAGTACACAGCCTAAACGGCTGCAGCTAAACGTATCAAATTTGGTAACACGGTTCAATATACCTTGTATGTTACTTAAATATTACACAGACTCCATCTTGGATCCAAAATGGCGGACCTAAAAATCCATTTTCGACACCGTTTGAGCTAGAGATACAAAATTTGACATGAAGGTGCATTATAACGAGTAGTTTAGGGAAATATTACATTTGGGAAAAGTCGCTATCTTGGATCCAAAATGGCCGCCAAATATCCCATTTTGCACACCGTGGATAAATGAAATTTTACTTGAAGGTGTACCATCACAAGTAGGTCATGAAAATATAAGAAAACTTTCAAAAAGTCGTCAACTTGGATCCAAAATGGCCGCCCCAAAAACCCAATTTCCAAATCATTGAAGGTAGAGAAACGAAATTTTCTTTGAAGGTGTATGACCAAGAGTATGTTACAATAAATGGAGCAGATCTCTCCTTTGGGGACGCAGACCCCTGGGGAAGGTGCAGATGGACACCATGGTGGTGTAGTGCTGCAGGGAGATTTTGGTTAAGATAAAGGAGGCGCATCCTCTCAAAAGCACTGAAGTTGGGGGGCGAACCCCCTACGAGGGTCTGGAGGCGAGATTTGAATTATTGAAAATAAAAAAAACTTCGAGATCTACCTCAGCCTGTAGGCCTACCGAAAGGGATTTTTTTAAATTTAAATTTGGATTGTTGTAAATAAAAATATTAAGATTTAATGTTATAAAGCATTGTAGTAGTATTTCAGCGGTGTATCCAGACAAATTGTCGCGGAGGACCTCATATTTGCTGAGGGGGACTCCTTTACAAATACCAAAGATTATCACATACTTTGTGTTTATCCAAAAATAGTCCAACGTTTATTCAAGTAAGTTTTATTGTATAGTGCATCTGAAATCGTCCAGCTTAGCTTCTCGATCCCTTTCATTAAATATATATATTTTCATTCCTTATATACGAATAGTTCTATTCTCTTATTTCTATACCAACCAACTAATTAGTGTCGACCAAAATTTGTGTTAGAAGATGCTTATGGAAAATGTAACCTACCTGCGGACTGTTTTTTTCAGAGAATATTCAAACAAAAACAATTCTTCAAAATAACATCTGTTTGATATTTTTTTTAGTCCTCTGTATGAAAAACTTTAAACGAAATCGAACTGGTCAAAATGGTATCCAAGTGTGATTGTCGAAATAGAAACAATTCAGGTTTTCCAGGGTGTTATTTAATCCGGAAGTGATTGAATATTAAATTTGCTTTCTTGTATACTATTTGGTATAACCAAATTATCAAATAACATGTTAAAATGTTATCAAATAAAAATGAACCAGCATAACTTTATACGTTGGCTCATTGTTGATCTTTTCAGTTCCCCCGTATTGACGTGAGTGAATATGGGGATTGTATACTATTGTCCTGTCTGTCCATCCATCCGTCTCAGTAACTACGTACAAATCAGACAGAGATACGCCGTTGGATTCCTCATGGTCTGAAAGGATGAGCAAAACTCTGACTCAGACTCTAAACATGGCAGGTCCTTTCCATTTCCTTAGTTTTTTTCATAGTAAGAAATTGACGCTATGGCGTCAATGAAAAACAGGTAGGAAGAAACAGATTTCAGATTAGGACCTTCATTTATACGGCTGCTTATATAACCTTGCGACTCTAAAAGTCCTTTACATTTTGGTTAGCGTTTTCAATTGTTTTGAAATTGAAATAAACTGTCTGTTTGAAAAATAAAGTGATTCATAGTGTAGTTTGTATGTTTCCGGATAGCTCTTAAAGGAACGTTTGATATTACTCGGGGACGCTTTGGTTTTCTCTAAAACCATTACTTCGTTTGGTCCAATTCAAAATTCTTTTACACTATAGTATTCTCATATAGTTTTGAAATAATTTAAGCAAAAGTTAGATCTACTCTTGAAAAGGCCTAAAGTTTATAGTCAAAACAATCTACAATGTATGGTATAATATTTGAAGAGTCCACAAGCCTAGGGATATAAGTAAAATTGACGTATAAAAAAAGTTTGAGGTAATCTTTTATATATAACCCGAAATATATGCGACACAAAACTATCATATATAGTACATGGGCACATTAAGGTCCAAGGTTTCTTTGTACAAAATATGACAGTTTCGTGTTACATATACGGGTTATATTTAAAAGATTACCTCAAACTTTTCTTCTTCGTCAATGCCACTTATCCCTTGGCTTCTGGAATTGACGTTTATTATTGAATACAATGTCAAGGATATGTGATGACAAACATTTTACATGAATAAAAAGAAAAACGTGTATATGATATTTGAGAAATGTCAATGTTCAATGAAAACTATTGATAATTATTGAAACTATAATAACATGAAGTCCAAAAGAATTCGTTGCAGATGCAGTAACTAAGACTGATGACAAATGCAGAAGAAGGGGAAGCAAGGACTCCATACAGTTTGAGGGTTGTATTTGGAAGCTAGGATAGTTGGAGGGGAGGAACGTTTTACCTCACCTCCGTACGTGTGATCTCTGAGAATGAGGTGAGATGAAATCTAATTAGAATTGATTAATATGCATTGCAGAGTCATGTGATGCTTTTGCCCGGTCCCTCCCCCCTCTGAATGCAAGTGACTGCGTGTTAATGGCAAAAACCAACTACAAAGGGTGTGAATGAATAAGGTTGAGAGTGAGATAGTCTGTAGGAGGTATTTGAAGGCAGATCTACGGTTTCATCAGGAAGAGCTTCTCGCTATCAATATAGCAAAGACATTACAACAGGTAATTTCAAAAGCACGGATAGAAGAGGAGGCCTTATTATGTGTTTGTGAGATCCTCACGTTGCTTAAAAGAATAATGTCGACGGTTCACAAACGAAACAAGGTAGGTCTATAGATGTGTGTTTGTGTGCTTAAGAGAGAGAGAGAGAGAGAAAACGATGGAGGGAGAGAGCAGAACAATGAAATTTATTGGATTTCTAACTAGAGAGAAATTAGTGTTTGGTTTTCTCCAGCTGGGAGAATATATCTATTATAAATTAGGCAACACAATAGGAAGTTCTTATGAATTATTTTCGCTTGATTCCTACTTCAAAGATCGTTAAAATACTTATTTTTTTCGTTCCTAATTATTTGGCTTTTGAATTGATAAGTGTATTATATTTAACTCCACTATTAATTTGTGTAAAAAAATACTATTTTAATTTCACTAAGAATTTCTTATGCGTAGTCTGTGATTATCAAAAGGACAACAGATGGCCTAAGAGACTGTGCATAAAATTTTTTAATCATTGGCTTAAGAATTATTTATTTTATATCCTTTTCTACTAAATATTTCTATTTAGTATTTTACTCTTTCCAAACTATTCCCAAGTGAGCCAAAGCTTTTATTTACATGTTATGTAGTGTTTATGTACGTAAATTGCTTGATCATTGTGGCAGTCCTGATGTAAGATGTCACGTTTAGGTACTATGGTGTATATTATGATAATGCTATATAAGTATTGAGCTACAGGATTTTGCATTGAACAAATGATTCTCCACGAAACGATTCATCTCACGTTACTTGCTTGCTATGCCCAGTAATAGTTATCATGAACATATACCATCATCAAGATAGCAAATTCTGCGTTTTGGAGAAGAAAACTATTAAGAAAGATTGTCACTTTAAATTTAGTATTGCCCTAAAATCCAGTGCTTTGGGGTATCTATGTAGTGTTCGTCAGACTCTGCAAGCTATAAGTGAAATGACGTATGTTCGCATGTTTACGTAAAATCTGTAATAATGTCACTCCTTTACAACTTAGATCAGGAAGTCGACTTGTTTCACGAATATGATTCGTCAGTCTGATAACCGAGTGTGTGACAATGTTGTGTGCCAACACTAACAAAGTCCTCTAGCCAGAAGGTAATGGGTTTATATATCTTCACTGGTGGTAGTTTTCATTGGATTCGAAGATATTAGTTTGTAAATCAGACCTTATTAGATCAACAGCTAAGTAACAGGATATATACTTGTCCCCCATCATGGATATTAACATATATTGATTGCAAATCCATATTCACTGCCTCGGATCATCGGTCATGATCCACGATCATCAGTTCGAGTCCTGATATACGCAGCTCGCATCTAAATTGTTGAGTGAGATGACAGTTTCATGTTACTATATGTGGTCTCCACAAACGTCAACATGCATTTCATTGCCGTTATTTACCGTGAACTATTTACTTAATCCTCATGTTAGGTAATACCAGTCACATATGACAGTATTTTGTCATACAGAAGCTAACCTTCTTTGAGTATCAAAGAATCTACGACTGATGAGCAGAAGTCAAGTGGAAAAAGTATTTATTCTGTATGTTCCCTACGACTTCCTGTTGTTCCTCTATGCCACAATTTTTGGCCGGACGGAACATCCTGCCGACTGGTAAAATGAATAAAGTGACGTCATATAGGAACACAGACAAGCAGGATGGAACACGTAGCAACTATTACAAGTAGTTCGTGAGATGGCAGCACAGTTTTATTCATGGGCAGAAGCTAAAACTATAATTATTATGTATGAAATATCTGTTTTAAGGTAAACATGAAAGGCAACAAGATTAATATTATTAGTATGTGATAATTTAAAGATTTCTTAATGTATTTATGTTACTGCTCATATGTAAAAGAAAAATGCGCACAATCATATTATTTTATCATGTTATATAAGTTGAGAAGTTAGGTTATCGATGCAGATACCAACATTAATCGTATTTAAGGTCTGTTTTATCAAAAAATAAAGCACTTAAATTCCGAATATCTTTAATTTGCTTCTCGGGGCATTTTGCTCTAGAATGAAGTTATTAATTTTAATATTAACAATATGAAGAAGCAGGAGGAATGACCTTACGATACGAGTACATCATCCATTCTTTCCGTCTGGTGCAGCTGTACATTCTGGAGGTAACTCGCGTACAAGATGTACGGACCGTCCTGCCAGGCAGGAGGGAACCTACAACCAGGACAGCTGGACGGCCAGTACGTAAGAAGCAGCCCTCTTTACGATCCTGGGTTTACCTACAGGAGGGCAGGACAGCGGCTACGTACTGGCATGTTAGTGAAAATTACTTCATGACATCATTAAAATGGCGTCATGAAGTCGTGCATGGAGTTCGCCTGCCAGGCAGGAGCCAACAGCATTTTACACAACACATGTCCGATAATGTTGTTTGTTACGTCTGTACGACTATACCCGGAAACGCAAGACTGCAGGACGGGACGTACGGAATTTAAGGAGGTTCCGTCCTTAAATCCTAGGAAAATTTTTCTCCGTGTGAACCATTTTTCACGACAGGAACTCTTGACTGAGATTTTTTCCAAATTTTCTTCAGTTTCATTTCGCCTTCAGAGAATTATATTGTCATATCTTCATAAGGTTTTAGTAGGAAATACGACAATATTATCCTCAGCCATTGAGTAGCTGAATACGGGAATGCACCTAAATTAGAGGTACTGGATACCTGAAAGACGTCGTTCCTTTCAGACATCTGATGGGGATGAGCCGCACGTGCATTAACCTTATTGATAACTCAAAATAATTTGCACATTAATACCAGGTTGTACAGAAATAAATGGTACAAATTCAACCCTCCCTGTCTCATACTCTACAAAACCAAATGAAACTATGGGTAATGTCCGTTCAAGGCCACAGGAAGAGGTAGCCGTCACGCCATTCATGTGGAATGTAGCTACAGGAGTCAGTGTTGCAGTGCTCTGTGCAGTCTTCAACCAGCGTGATTTACAGGTAAATTTGAAAGCATGAGTTAAAACAAAGACATACGACGGCAGAGACGTATCGTAACACGGTGAGGAGATGGGGCGTAGACTCAACGTCAGAACGTAGAGTGTGTTATTGATTTGAAACATGGTAGGGAGTAGTCTCCAAGATAAGGTAGAGGAGGCTAGTAAAGGGTGGTAAAAACTTTATTTTTAAACAGCGTTTTGGGTTTTGCATTAACTACTAACTTCAAGCCGTCCAGATTATATGGGCACAATAATCCACAAATATCCATATGCCAACTGGAACTCGAACCCGATACCTCTTGGACGTCAGACTGATGCCTCAGGTGTTACGATCATAAAAGTGTAACTACTGAAATAAATGTATATCTAGGAAAACTCAATTACCTAGAAAATGAATGAAAACTGCAAAAAAAAAAAAAAAAAAAAAATCATTTTCGATACCAACTCTTTCTGGCAGTCTCTATTTAGCTATCGCAACGAAACTTTTGTCTTATGTGTGTGACGTTATTGAAATAACCATTAAATTATGTTCTCAAAGAGCATCGAACTTATTCGTGCAGTCGTTTCCGTTCGTTGAATACAATACCAAACAAAGCATGTTGATATATAAGGTGGTTACGTCTCAGTGTTTGAACATCTTGTGGAGTGAGGTTGGGGACGGTGAAGATACAGGCTAAAGTAGATTTTAAAAGTGGACGATACAGCTTCCTCTTTCGAAAATATCTTTTGATCTTGAACCCGAGACAGTATTGCTGAGAGGTAAAGGAAAGACAGGGACAACTAGCGGGAAACACACACACACACACACACACAGAGAGAGAGAGAGAGGAAGAGAGGCAGAAAGAGATGATGGTTAAACACAGCTCTGATGGTATCTTGTCAACTCCGAAGACAAGAAAGTTTCCTGTAATTACAGCTGGGAGAAGAAGTTTTGGCGAGGTTTGGGCGGTAATTAGTTCTCTTGAGCTACGTGGTTTAATTGGAAGAAGCACCACCTGGACGATCACTTTCTCAATAAATTTCTTGTGTAATTCATCGAAGTTGTGCTGCAGGGTAGCCGGCAAACAGCCAGAGGAATTTTTTTCCCCTTGCGGCTTCGAAGTTACTTTGTCACTTAGCAAACAGATGAATGTTTACCATCATCAATCTGTTCAATATGGCAAATGCACATTTAATAACGTTGAAATAGTTGAACGCTTACTTCCCGTCATATAATTGCTTCAGGGACTTGTTACTAGAAAGCTAAGTTATTGGAGACTAATTTGCTGTCTAAAATAAGATGAATCATTTAATCTACATTTTATAAGCTGGACAAACAATTGTGATTTGCGTTTGAGGGATGACTTTCCTTGACGAACACTCTTTCGGAGAAGGAATACCTTAGATACCATCACTGGTGACTGCTGGAACTTCAGTCAGGATAACCGACAGTGGCGTGTCTCCTCATCTCGCCTAACAAATTATCAGCTGTCAATCTAACATGGATATCACGTTCCGCTGTTTGGCCGAGAGGAGAATTCTCATCTCGACTAATGCTCATTTGGCCTAAAGATTTCCTCTGCTAAGGAAACCCTTCAGAGGGAAATTTCAGAATTCTCTAAATGAAGATGTCCTTGTTCGTGTTAATTGAAAAATATAGATGAAGAGGACTTTACCCGATACGTGCATGACTGGACTTGACCTGACCCATCACCAAATACATTTACATCTCCTTTTGATATGGAAATAGTAAATGCACCGACTTTCTTCAAATTTCGAGATGATATTCTAAAAATGTTTGAGAGCTATCAGAATAATGAAAAGTTAAAAGAAAAATAATAAAGCAACTGAGAAGCCGGATAAATGAGCGCCCGACTCGACTGTTAAGCTAGACACGGCAAAAATCATCAAAAGCCCGACTGTCTGGCTGAATGCAGGATGATTTGTGACCCTAATTCGAGGACTTTATTTGCCATCAGTGCCCAGTGAGCATTTCCCCAATTCTCTAAAGCCAAAATCTAAAATTTAAGAAATTAACTAATCAACACGTGGAGATAGAGAACAGGAAGAGATAAAAGATTACATTTTTGGCAAACACAGAGTGTTTTTTATTTTGTTTTAGTTTGCAAAACAAATGAATTACGAATATCGTTACAAAACTTGTTACTCTTACAAATGTAGTACGTATGAGACTGTATCAAGATAGGCAAACAACGTTATCTCTTTGTTAAGAAGTCTAGTTTTCAATATGCTTATCCTGTCGTTCAGACGCTTCCATTTTCTCTTCTGGTAACACACCGGGTCTCCAACCTCTAAAAGTTTCATTGTAGCCTCATTTTCCTTGTGTTCCTCCTGCATTTGTTCCTAGAGTTTTGTTGACAAGTGCTTTTTTTTCTAGTCTATCATAAATAGAACATTACTTTTTACTTGCTTTTCTGTGCAATTTAAGAAAAGCATGTTTTTAAAACTTATAAAGTCTCGTAAAGTGTATGACACAAATCAGGTGTTCATTTTCAAGCGAGTTTTTGTCCAATCGTTATAATTTTAGTAAAATCAACAAAAAGCACTTGTCAACAAAACTTCTCTATTTTCAAATCAAGGGAAATATTTTACTCTAAATGCTGTGGAAGTAGATTTTAATTTTAAAAAGCCTGCAAATGCTAGTAAGCAAAATTAGCCAAAGAAGGAATCCTGGTGGTTAAATTGAGAAAACTTTCGAACAACGATTTCTTTAACTCCCAAACCAAACGTGAATAAACTGAAGAATAAATTAACAAAATATAAAACAAATCTAAACCAGATACCTACCCTTTAAAACATACTTTTAGATTACCAAATATGGAATATTTTCCTACGGAAACATGAGTTATTGTTGAAAACCACGAAATTATACATGAAATTCATACTTCGTGATGCTAAAAATACTTACGGAGGAAAAACGGCATCACTCTCATCCGCCCAAGTCTCTACCATATAGCCGTGGAAGGCTTCATGTTGTGGAACATCTGGAGCACTTTCCTGCAAGTAAAGACATGCTTCGCTCACACTTTGTACAGGGGCAAGAGCAGCAGCCCTGCGGATCCACTTTCTAACTTCATCGCTCACGTTGTACATGCAAGACAATCTCTTCTCCAAATGCACTGAGAATAGTGAAACAAACAACCTCTGATGTTCACACTGGGGAAACATTCCATAACACCATTCATTGCCGCTTGTTCAAAAATCTAGAATAATATCTTGTATTTAAATATCAATATGACGTGCTTCTGCCTTGTCTTTTATTAGCCGTAACAACCTGAGATACACATCCTGGGTTTTGCTAGGAAGTAGACAGTATAGGAAAATGTTTGTCCCAAAAAACTTCCATGAAGCTGTGTGAACAACGAGGGAACACACTTGAATGTACCATCCATAAGTAGAGTTCGACTATTGCAAAGTTTCTGTAGGTTATCAAATGATCCAAAAACCTGTTTAAAAGAGAAAGTAAATTAGCATGTTCAGGCGTCTAATGTCTTATAAATATAACCTAGAGTTTCAGTGTATTACGAATTACTAGACTGAATATGTTTTCACTGAAGATTAATCCAGTGGCGGCTCGTCAGGTGAAGTTGGTGAAGTACCACTTCACTTGTTATTTTGATATGCATTAATATGTATTATTTGGGCCTTATCTTAAAAGATAGTCAACATCTTCTTAGATCGAATAGTGTCTTTATCGGTAAACCCGAAAATCCAGGGTAAATATTAATGAGCAAGGATTGTAGGAGTGTATTGATGGATGAACTTTTTGGTAGTTCTTCACCTATTATTTGGGTCACGAGCCACCACTGGATCAATCTTGGAACTTCTTAACTGCAAGGCTAAGTAAGAGTGTTATCAATCATATAATATGGACACTTTGTAAGTCTACAACTTCATGTTTTGCAAGTAAATTTATGCAACAAGTAATTTTCTGGCGGTAACTGTATTCGAATGACCACATAGCATGTTCAAATTGTAAAATTATATACGTCGACTTCAGAAGCCAAGGGATACAAGTTACATTGACGAATAAAAATAGCTCAAGGTAAACTTGTATGTATAACCCGAAATATATGTGACACGAAACTATCATATTTTGTAGATGGACGCATTAAGGTCCAAGGTTTCTTTGTGAAAAATATGACAGTTTTGTGTCACATAAAGATTACCTACCGCGAACTTTTTTTTATTCGTAAATCTTACTGATATGCCTTGGATTCTATACTTCTCATATATAGTTTAGGATCGAATATTCTTATCTTTAACATGATACATTAAAAATCGGATATCGTTCGCACGCAAATATGGATGAAAATTGAATACCGTTCATATCGAAAAATCATTCGAAATAGAAAATTGTTCATATCGAAAAATCTTGAAATCTAAGATCGAACATATTACAATATCACTTGATATTATATGCGATATATCGACTTCTATTTTACTTGATATCCACATTTCAGTATAACAAAATATGGAAAGAACGATCGATATATCAGTCGTAATTGTGAACACAGCAAGCAGATTAACCAATAGGGCAATATCCATATCTAACAAAACATATATTAAACGAGGCAAAATAATTGGTTATCTATAATTTCACTTCGTACTTCAAGAATGTTAGAATCTTTCTAAAAGCTAAAGAAGATTAAATAAATAGTTTAACATGTCAGTTGACCTGTCACGTCGATGCTTTGAAAAAAAAATCTTTCTAAAATATATATTTCAGAAAAAAATTTTCTTCCTCTTCAATGGAATGATGTGATATTTCAACCTTTCCCTACGTAGGCGCCAGCCCCGAATAAAATACATGAATATTGAAAGAATTCTGTAATGGATCTATATTGAAGTACGTATGTTCGGTTGTCCAAAGAAGCCACTTTGACATGATACCCTAATGGAACTATAAAAAATTCTTTGATTCCAGGTACTTCATCTCAACAGAGAACAGGTCAAATCTCTACACGCGAGAATGTAATCGAAGAGTTAGATATTTTACCTTTGAGTCTCCAGTATTGATCAATCTATCAATTTATCTGTCTATCTACGTATCTATCTATCTACTGTCTGTTGTCTATTAATCTAGTCAAAAACGTGCTTGCATTATAAGTTTCAAAATCGTAATTTTATATCGATTTATTTAATTTCTTAATCACTTCCACTATATCGAAGTATTTTATTATTAAAGAAATGATGTTGTGTTATTATTAAGTTTCACTCAAGTTAACTGTATCAATAAAGACATCTGTGAGCGAAACTTTAAGCATTAAAAGTAATTATATTGTTTTTGAATATTGATAATTTCGTTAATGAAGGTCAGTTCAGTAAGGTAGGCTTCCTTAACTCAGATTATATTATATTATTTTATATATAATTCACAAGATATTTCCCAGATATTGCTTCAATGTTCTTGAAAAAAATATATATAAATATGTTTTATCAACATCATTTTTTATAAATGCATGTTTAGACACAGTTTGCAATTTCGGGCTTCATCAACACAGAATGTTGTACATGATCAACAAAAATGTTCATAAACTTCGGAAATAAGTTAATAAATTCAGTATCAACATTTACATACACACACACACAAATGTTTATCAACATGGACTAGTGTGGACACGCTTGTAGTCTCTACTCGCTTTTACACATGGAATATTATTTAAAGACTTAAAAAGCAATATATTCTCTCTTTCCTACACTCAATTTCAAATTACTTTTTTAAAGGACATTGCACGGTTGACTACAATTTGCAGAGGAATTGTCGGGTATTGACGCGGTCTTGAGTCAGACCTCGCTGACAACGATTCGCAGAGTGTCGATCGAGGATTGTCGCTGTTTTCAGACTGTCCTCATCAACATATGCACGCAGAAATATGTACCCTAGTTTGGGCTCACGATTAATCTTACTGGCCAAGTTCCGGCGTTATACAAGATTAAAATTCTGGACGCTACGCAAAGCTTGAGATTTGTTTCTCTGTAGAGTGGTTTCCAAGGGGCTTCTTCAGACTGATGTCGAATTTACGGGATCGATACTTCTCGGTTCTATAAACTATAAATGTAATAAAACCAAAAATAAATATCCAGCTATTAAATATAATTTAGGAGCATGATAAATAAACATTGCTATGGCATGATAGGTTACCATTGGTGAGAATTCTCTCGATTTTTTTGGCAGCCTTTTCTTCCCCGAATAGCAATATACCGAAGATGAGTTGGGTTCTCAGTGTACTATTAATATAAAAAAAAAAAAATTAAAAAAATAAACAGAAAATAACAAAATGAGAACAAAAAGAAGTTTATAGTAAAACGTAGGCCAGGACGCGCTCTGCCCTTGAGTGGCCTTCACCAAAGATTATGAAGTCGTTAAGATGTTACGTACACACAGATCCTGGATGGAAACAACTATTAGAGCATAAGTATTGTAGGCTAAATATATGTTGATCCGTAAACACTATCGGCTAAATACGTGTCATTGAAAATCATGTTGGCTAAATATATAACAATGGAAGTTCTGCCACCTAACCTCCTCGTTACACGAACGGCGTACCCACGACTGCGCCATAACTGTTGGTAATTCGCCATCACAGTTTTAAAAATAGATATATAATTTTTTTAGTTGCGACTAGTACATGACCTTCAAAGCTGAAATTGTTTAGTTGTGGACGCTGATGATTGATAATGTACAATTTGAGGGCGTTTTGTAGAAAAATACTTTTAAAAATAGTCTATGGCAAGAAGTCGCACATTGATATGGGTAATAAAAAATAATAGCCACTGGCGTAACAGGCCGATAGGTCCTGAGCCTGCCCCAACGCCATCTGTCCGCGTTTGGTGGAACTGCGTCCACCTGAGTGACGACTATGTGGTCTGCTCTGCACGCCACCTAACCACGAGCAGGCGTATCAGGGGCTTTCTAGACCGAGTGTGGACGTCACTTCTTCATTTACGTGATTCCTCAGTTTGCCTCACGACGCTGGGTGAAGGCCGAAAAGTGGGACTCCAGCCGGGAATTGAGCCCGGGACTACGCGGATATTAATCCAACGCTCTAACCACTATACTATGGAGTCCCCGACACTGATATGGGGGAGGGACAGTTAATATGAAGAAGAATTAAAAAAAAGAGTCCAACATGACTAACCGGTTCCGTGCAACACTAAACTAAATCTGCACCGGTGTCACCCGATTGAAATCACGGTCTGGCAAAAATAAGGTCTCTAATTTCAAACCAATACTAAGTTTGTCTTTGATTCCTTTCCTTTTACGTGAAAACCCGCGTTATAAGCGGAAATAACGAAATTAAAAGAATCCGCTCAAGTTTCGGGTCTCTAACTCTAATAAAGACCCATCAAGTGGACATTGACATGGAACCGAAAAATTCCAAATAATAATAATAATAATAATAATAAATAAATAAAATAAAATAAAAAAACCCTTGAATCTTTCTTGAAAATAAGATTTAAAAAATACAGACTGGGTCTGTACCATGCTATTTAAATGATATGAGCACCCACATCTCTTTAATCATGAAAAAAAAAAGACTTCTCTAAGCCAAAAGAAAAAAAAGGAAATGGGAAAAAAAGAAAAACTTAAAAGAGTTCAGAATTATTTCTTGGAATTAGCTGTCTGAGATGAAAGTAGGAAAACTAATTTCCGTTTTAAGAACCTTCTAATCCTTTCCCCTTGGTATTGAAGAACATGAAACAAACTCAAAAGAGGTTTGTGGAACAGGGAGAATGGGAACTGAACATAAAAAATTTACAGCTTTCATTAAAGACGAAGGAAACAGTTTAAAAGAATACCATAAATCTAAGCAAAGTAAAACATTGTTCTTAAAGAAAAGGAGTGTTATATTCAGTATTGAGTATTTAAAAGCAATAAAGCTGAATTAATTTTCGATTATTAAAAAAAAGATCTCGTTACTTTATGTGATGGGCAGTAAATCAGTTCTCGTTTCCTGATCTAAATTTCAAGATACTTTCCGTTGTTTCAGCTTCTCTCAGCTACAGTTTCACAGATGGATTAAAAACCTCTTTCTGGTGCTACATTTCGCCGGTTGTACGCTCTAACGGGTACGGTCACCGTCCCCGAAGTACTGGCTTCGGGTCCTGGCTAGGGCATGTGTGTTCGTGAATTTTACGAACTTTTAACAGCTTGTAGTTCGTGACAGACCAAAAATCATAAAAATGGCCCAGAAATACAAAATTTACTAAAGTTTTTGGTGCTATTTTCACTTTAGCAAAGCTATTGGGCAAGTGAAGAGCTATTGAGGAAGCTAACACCTTACCGGGCATTGTTAAGGCTTGGTGTGAATGTGTTTTTTAATCTAAGAACGTCGTGACATAAGATTATGAACAGTGACACAAGAGCAAAGTTAATAAGGGACGTTACTAACTTACCTACAGAGGGTTTACTTATGTTCCTTGGGTTGAATACATCAATGAAGTTCAAAAGTAACTTACTTTTTCTCTAAAAAGGACGACTTGTGCATCTTAAATGTAATGAATGCACTGGGAATATCCTAAGCTATTTACAAGACGAAGGGAAATTAACTTCACCTGGATTGGTCATAATGTGATAATACCGCTTACCTTTCGAACAGAGGCGTCATTTAGAGGGGGTATAGGGGGCCATCGCCCCCCCCCCCCTTGAGTTTGAGAATATAAACGCTTTAAAACGTAAAATACTTCTTTAAAAAAAAAAAGACAAGTTAAACCGACATAAAAAGACACTGCAAAGTAAAGAAAAAATACTATTTCTTTTTCAATTTCGATTTCCTACACACAATTTCAAATGACTTTTTTAAGGACATGCACGCTTGACTATGATTCGCAGACTGACTGTCGGGGATTGTCGCGGTCTTTAGATAGTCCTGGTCAATATGTGCACGCACAAATATGTGATCTAGTTTTGAATGACAATTAATCTCACTGGCTAAGTTCCTGCATTGTACCAGAATAAAATTATGGGCGCTACGCAAAGCTCGCCATTCGTTTCTCAGTAGAGTGGTTTCCAAAGGGTTTCTTCAGACTGATGTCAAGCTTATGGTATTGTTTGTACGTGTTTGGAACTAAATTTATAGCTAAACCAACTACTGGTAACGCGCTATGCAATGTGGGTTAGTGAATTTTAACGGTTTCTTATAGTAATTAATTTGACGCCGACCTCATACCAAAAATCGAAAATTAGAAAAATATTTTAAGAAGTGTTTTTATTTTTACTTACAGTGCGTTTTTATGTCTGGTGTTTATCTTCGTCTTCTGTAAAGAAGTTCTTTTTTTTGCTTGCCTGCCCGGTGCCGCTCCTCGAGAAAAGAAATATTTTCTATTAAAATGGTAAAATAAAGGGAAAGTGAAATAGAAATTGAATATCTTTAAGAAAGTTATTTATCAATACAAGAGGAGTAAATAACAAATTCGAATTCTTAAAATTATTGAGTCTGTTATGTTGAGAATATATATCTAGCTTTTGCCTTGTCAATTTTCTACGCCCTTGTTCCGTTTGAGTGCTGTTAAAGGGTAAAGATTATTTAAGAGAACACATTAATTAAGATAATGTTTGCCCTAAGTTAGTTTACTGAAAAAGTATATCATTTCATAAAACTTCATAATTCATCTCTTAGAAATGCACTCCCTCCTCCTTGGAAAAGAAGCTTTCTTCATACAATCAAAATAAACATAGTAATGCAAACTAATATCAACTGGAGAAATTAAACATACCATCTTAAATTAATTACATAGTGTAATATCAGACATTCATAACATTAATTAAACATAAATATCCATTTGGTACTTCAACAAACATTCATACAGCACACATGCACTCACAAAACTCATCATCCATGCTGAAACATACATAAATCCTTGTGTAAAACATTTTTAACAAGTCACCTAAAACAATTATGAAGTATTTCTTATGATTCGACACATCCAAAGTGTTTTTTTTTCTTAATCACATCCAAATGCAGCACATTTATTAGTTTTTGTACATCCTTGACTACTTCAGTCACAAAACCTTTCTGATGACAAACATTCCACACTTGTTTCTGGGCTAGTATTGCTGATTCCTGTAAATATTTTCCAAAACCATGGTCTTGTAGAACTTTGTCGATTAGCACTTATTCAACCTGATTCCCTAAATCTAGGTTAGAAGCAAAGGCACTTTGGTTTACCTCTAATGAACTTTAGTGCTTTCATCTTCAATTTCCTCTTTTTGTTTATTTTCTATTCTTAGTGGCAGGATATTTATTTCATTAAGTTCTGTCTCGCTTTTATTCTTCATCAAATTTGGTTCTACTATAGTTTTATCCTGTATATGATCGATACTTAAGTATCTTTGTATATTATCTGAGTTAACATCAATTTTATGCTTTAACTTAGACAGCTCCTCTGTAAGTTTTTGTAGCTGTTCACACAATAAAGCAAACGGAGTACAAGTGGATTCACTGGTATTCTTCCTAGACTGTATACTACAATTGGTGTCACTTATGTGATGTTCGTTAGACAAAACGCTGTTAACATCAACCTTTTTATATCTTCGATCCGACCAATGCTATCTTCTTAGCCATTGACCAAACAATTGATCCATACCTGTTCTTCCTAGGATCGTATTATATAACTATTGATTCGTGACCCACCATTCTACAAAACGTTGTTCTGATTTGTATATACAAGGAATTGTCACAGTACCGATCAGATGTATCTCGGAGTTATTTGTTGCATACATAACTATAGGCGTTTCTAATGTTGTACTGAAAATCCAAGTATGAGATTGTTTTGTCTGATTCTTGTTCATTGCTTATAACATGGATAGTTTCCTGCTGCTTACGTTTTTGTTTCTATTTTTGAATTTGCTTATAGCACATCCTATAATGGCCTCTAGATTAGCATTTATCACAGACTTTATTAAAAGCCGGATATTTACCTTTTGGATGCGATAATGCACAATAATAGCATTTACGTATTACAGATGTGATGCTGCTTTTGTGACCATGACGATTACCTTTCGTTGTCCAATTTGTTCACCACACACGAATTCAGATTAGTTAAGCCTAACCGATGTGACAATTCAGATCTATCTCGCTCTATTAATTCACGCTGTGAAGAAGTAAACGTTGCTTTTTCAAAGTCTAGCTTATCTACTGCCAGAAGCTTTTTACTAATTGATACATCCCT
>JAGDQP010027833.1:0-24634 GCA_022664845.1 Lepisma saccharinum
GTCAAGCTTATTGGGCACAATTTTCTGTTGTGGCTAATTTTTTTTTTGTTATATTAGATTCCATTTTTTTTCTGGGATAATTTCGTTAAATAGCAAGATTTATCTACTGTGTCACTTGAAACATTTTGGAAACACTTTCCTTTGAGTTTTTTCCAGTCTCCATCTCAACGTAATTCATAACCTTTCACTATTTACAGAAGGGTAATGGAATGCGAAAAGAGCAATATTGGAGAAACAATAAAAGATCCCATCAGCTCGCCCCAGAGCAGAATGCTTCAGCTCCGTGAGAAATTACAATGCAGTCAGCTTACTGAGATCCGGCCGGTACTTTTCAAAATAGCATCAAAAGACATTTGACAATATCATCATAGTATACACAAGAAAACCCAAATATAGATCTCTATACAACGTCCAAATGCAAGATGGGTAGATAAAATCAAGCATTCTTCAGGAGCTACATGGACGAGGACAGCATCAGACCGAGATAGGAAAGAAAAGGGGAGGCCTTCATCCAGCAGTGGATAGAAAACGGTTGAATATGATGATGATGATGATGACTAGGGATGTGCACATGGATCCTAAGAGAGACTGTTTCAGGGAACAGGGTACCCGGATCCGGGTCTTGGAACCGAAGATCCAGATACGGATCTTAGAATCGAAAACCCGGATTCAGAAACCGAGGATACGGATGCGGATCTCGAAACCGAGAATCCAGATCTCAGAACCGGATGAACCGATTTTCGGTTCTTTCAGAATCCAGTTCCGCCCACCCTTCACACGAGCGTATACAGGGATGTTGCATTAAAGATCCTTCTCACTGAAAGCTCTGAAGTACATGGCTACGAGTCAAGTGACCTGCTATACGTTCAAATTGTATTTCGTTTCCACATTCTTTGTGAAAATCAAAAATTAAAATAGGGAACCGTTCATATTATCTGTTGTGGTTCTTATATTCCTTTCTCTATAGGCTATGTTTGTGTTTTTAACCGAAAAAAATTAAAATATGTTACTGTTATTGCTAGCTCTTCTCTTAAAGACTTCTATCTTCAGTGATATTCACAAGTAGCCAAATATTCATAAGTAAGATTAAACCGGTTGTATCTAATGAAGTAATTCCCAAAACTTTTGATTTCAAACAAATCTCCTTCACTAATATGTAGAGGCAACATCCAAGTATGGTATTACCCAGGGATGTAATACTAAAATTTTAGGTGGGTATACACTTCGCTCGTTCCAATGAAACCTTTCGCTTACTATCCCATATACCTGTGTATTTTATAAATTTTAGGTGGGTATACGGTGATGCCTAAAAATATGAGGTGGGTGGGGTATACGTCGTATACCTGTGTATATCCTCTATTCATAATGAACATGATGCCACATGAAACCCTGAAATAAGTATTTTCGAATACGTCACCTACTTACATATATAAAACTGACAGTTGAGCGATATTTTTTCTGCGTTCAAAATCACTAGTTGTTACTTTAAGACTGACAAACAAAAATTGATTATGCTGTTAACTCTAGTCATGCATATTTAGGAAAATCAACATCCAGTGCGCATCGCATCCTTTCTAACCGAATATCATACAGTAGTATATTTTAGCCTCATGAAGTCAAACTGAAACATCTGATATTCTTATATCTTTCTGCGCTTGCCACCTAAGCCTTCAATGACAGTATCTTATCAAGGTGAACATGCTGTTAATTCAAATTCACTTCCCCAATCTGAGTCATATTGCACCATTCAGTTGGCACATGCTCTCGTACATGCACGAAAGCCATAGTGAACGGCACACAACATAAAGAATGAAAACCAGTTTAGTAGGTTTTGATCTGTATTGAGAAGGGAAGGTCTTTCACCTTTTCTAACCCAAATATACAAACTGTAAAATTCATACAATCAAGAGTAGTGTTTGTATATATGTGTGTGAATGTATGTTAAATTAAGTTCATATACAAAATATGGATTACGTATTCAACAGCCACTATTAAATAACAATAAAGCGGCCACAGTACATATTTATGTACACCAATCAGTACAATTTTTTTTCTAGTTACATCGACAGAATGATAAACGTTCGAAAACTTAGTATGTTCATAAAATTGATAAAATTAGTTGTTGGCAGTTTTCGAGTACAAACCAGACATGTTCAGGCCTGCCACGTGTCAGCTTTTACGGCTGACATTAGTGTTTTTCGACGTTTGTCAGCATGTCAGCGCGCCCTATACATAATTACATATGTCAGCTTTTTTGTCAATCTTTTTAGATTAATGCACTTTTCATCCTGACTGAGGTTTTCCTCAGTCACACCAGGCAAATGTCGAGATGGCTCCTTCAACTTACGCCCTGACCGACACCTCCCCGAATTCTTTCCCCTCTCCTATCACGGTTTGAGTCTTAGATGCCTAGAGGACATAAAAAAAATATCAAATAATAATAATGCACTTCTATTTTCCTCATCAAAGTTGTTACGTCTCTTAAGTACTCGTTTTGAATATAGAAATCTTCGGTTGAAATTGGTTGAGTAGTGAATATTTTTCTAGTAGTTTCAAAAACTGTGCAAGGGTGTGTAGCTTGTTTTAATTTTGCACCCTTTCAGCAAAGCAACAGAGGACAGAGTCTGACGAAATAAAACAATTCCGTTCCTCCATGAAGATGAAAAGAAAACTGTATGCTATGTTGCAAGAATCTGGGAAAATATTATGAACAGGAATTTGATGCAAAATTCTTAAAGTAAAGCTAAGTATGCCACTGACGAGTACAATAAAAGTAAATCTCACAAGTAAATTGCGTTCTTCTTTAGAGGTATGTAAATAGCAATTACGTTTAATGTCAGCTTTTCTCATCCTTTGTTAGCTTTTGCAGATACCAATATCATGCTTTTTCTGCAATTAAAACTTGGCAAGCCTACATGTTATCACTACAAACTGCAAGATTTCTAGTTAAAATAAAGATGCCGGTCATTGTAACTGGATTCTTCCCCACTATAATTCTTTTCGCATGCTTTTTATTTTATGGGACCGGTTGGTCAAAACATGGTGATTTGACTTTTGTTTAAATAAATTATATTTAAAAAAACCTATCGTACATCGTAGTGATAATTATCATAGTTGCAGTGGGTATGAGAAAGATAAAGTTTAGCCTCTTAGATGCTAGGTGACTGACTCGGCCTGAGCCATGGATGCGTAAAGGCCATAAATAAATTCACATTGCATGGTTTACTGCAGACTACCAAGTTCAAGGTACCCTATTTTGTCAAACTTTTCCCTTTGTATACACTTCTTAACATTTTCATCCAAAGCGCCACGAATGTTTGACTCAGCCAGGTACTATTATTCTAATTTCAAGCGCCTTAGGCAACTGAAAACTCATATCTTATTATCTTAATTGTATTACAATAACCACATATAAACATACACGTAATCAAAATTATGGAATATGATAGTGAATCGATTGAAGATTTACTAACTGCTGTGATACTCTCTGTATGATGAATACTAAACACTGATCCTTCCGACAAATTATTTAATAACTTTCCAGACACACAATTATTAAAATTATCATTCTGTTTCTTTAAATCACAGTTAAACATAAAAAACGAAATTAATATAAGGAAAAACATTAGTTGTTCAGGTGATGTACCTTATTACATTACAAGAGTTGCATATAGCAATTCGTACAAAATCTTCGCTGACTACAGAAAACTTTCACACACCGTGGACTGCCAATCTGAATCCTCCATAATAACGTACATTGTAACTGGTGCAGCACGTGAGACAAATATGTTTGTCTGCCTAAAAGTTATATCAAGCAGTGTAGATTATACGGTTGAAAATATATGACTTTTAATTGAAGATCTTAAAATAACAACAATTATACGATGGCAGCATTTGAATGGTTTTACTTGAACCAAGTTGTGAAGTATATAAAAAGATTTCTAAAATTTTGTCAGTAATTACTGAAGTATCTGACGTGAAGTTTCTATCTAACATATACGTGTTTGTATGTAAACTTAAAATGAAGGGATCGTTTTTGAAATATGTATGAAATTCTGCTATTAATAACACATATGGAAGTGTGCACACTGTACAATCACGACCACCAGAACGCTCCGATCGTTACCGGAAAGCACGCGATACAGGAGATAAAGCCATCAACGGGCAGGATCAGTGATTTGTTACAGTAACTTTTCGTCGATTAGATTTCAATCATAAGCTATTCGGGAAGAAACGTATATTTCACGAGTTACTTCATTTTTCAATAGCCAGAATAGCCACCATTAATAACCACTAGGAAAACTACAAAGCGAAACCGTTAATGAAATACTCGAAAGGCCCTCATTCTATTCAGAGGGACGAATGTTCAGTTTTATGGCTGACAAACTGAATCTGCATTGTAATGTAACCATATAACCATATACGCTAGCTGACCTTCATAAGTGTCATTTTGGTCCACGTGCATACTGGCAATATTTTCAAGGTTCGAAGTGTGTTACCTTACTTTCTACAGTAATTCTTCCTCGTATTTATGAAGCAGAGCAACTGTTTCTTAACTTTCAGCGTAATCTGCAAATTCCTCGATTTGTCAGTGCTGACACAACGTTGTTCAGTGAAGACAACTCGGAAGTTACTTGAATAAAGAAGTAGCGGACTCCGGCTTTAAAATCAAACAATGTGGTGATGGAGTCGATACACTGCACATGAAAGCCGTGTCCATGTGGCAAGCTACTGTAAAATTTGAACTGTATCAATATGAAGTTTTCTTTTACCACATAATTAAACATGTTGAAAACTATCAAAATTAATCTGTGAGATCTACCTTAATCAGTCGAAGCTTTTTGCTGGATCATAATTATTTGAAATCAAAATAAAAGATGACCAGTAAAACTTTCTACACATATCTTACCAGGATTACTAGTATGGAGCTTTGAAAGGGAACTTGGAATACGAAATTGAAAACCATGCGTTACAAGGCATTATTATGTACAGTAATGACTGTAGAAAAGTTGGAATTTTACTCAGGAAAAACTGCATAGCTAAATCGCAAACAACTTAAGGGAAAGGAAAGGGGGGAACAGGGCAATCAAAACCCAAGTTATAAAGAAAAAAGTATTTCCTTGGTAACAAAAAGAAATCAGATTTAGCAAACATAGAATCTGTTTGTGTTTGTGAAAATATTTGTAAACGTGACACGTCTAACACAACAAGAAGGCGCTGGGTGTAAATGAGAGCAACGACACCAAGATCGTGCATAGGAAAAGTTCCGAGACAGGTAAAAGCTACTACTGCCTCTGTGTACAACCTAAATGTACCTTTTCTAAGAGTAATCTTTCACTGAAATGTTCCCCACCTGCGTTAATGACAGGCGTTCCCAAATAATGAGCCTTTTTCCTACACTACATTGTAGGAGAGGGAGGCCAAAATGTGTAACTGAAAAATTATCCATCATCTCCACACATTCGAAAGGGCTAACTTTCATTTTAAAGACGATCTGAAGCAGAGGCGTGGCACATAAGATCGCGCCCTGTGAACAACAATGCTAATTTCAAAAGTTAGATTAAGTCTGCACAGGTGTCTTGCTGTAAAGTATTATCGTAACACACACACACCGTGCAGCAAACGATAATCACAGTATAAAGATGAATAGTATGCACTTTTTACCAAGGAAGTAAGATAAACCACTTTCGCTCGACATACAAAACTATTGTAGACAGCCAGCAGACAGCTTCGTGGTTGAACTAAGTAGGAAGACATGTATAGATGTAAACAGTGTATCAATGAAAGAGCAGTGTAGGTATGACACTGGGTGAACTGTTAAAACGTAGGCTCAAACAGGTCGAGAGAAAAAGTTCTTCAACTTTTCCTTATAGCTTTGTTCCAGTACATCATCAGAGGAAGATGTTTCTTTAGAATCCGAATTTTCTCTTCTCTCGTTCCTGTTTTTCAATTTGCTGTTCAGAGTTAAACAGACATACAACATGAATGAAATAGCTCAGAATAAAACGTAAATCTTGTCATAGCGAGCTTTACCGTGACAGGAAAAGAGAAAATACTCATTCTATACACGATACCTAATGTTTTCCTATGGATTCAATAATCAAAAACAGAAAACTCTTGTCTGTGTGTCACAAGACACCATACCACCTCTTTACGGTGGCTGGAGACTGGTAAAGGAAACTTGCTTTACGGAAAATCGTTTTGTCATCGATCATACTGTAACTTGTTTTCCCGTTTAAAAGATCGTGCCAACACACACATATTATATCAACCAAGAGAGCAAAATAACTTTCAGTCGCCTTCAGTCAAGGTTTTGCTTACAGCAATTTACTCTACCAATGTACAGCCTCCCTCAGATTTTTCTCTCTATTTTCCTCCCTCATATCTTGAAATCAAACTACTTGGTACTAACAATAGTGAATTCAATCCAAACTATGAACCAGTTCAGACCCTGTTCACGACCGCCATTTTGGCTGTGGATTTCGCTTGTCACCCCAAAACATGCTGATATGATTCCTTGAATTATAGTCATGGTTGCTACATTTCCTTATCCTTCTATCACATACAGTTGAAGATTATGGGAGGGCAAAGGGTTTGATAATAACAGCAAAGAAAGATTCAATTTTCTGTACTATTTTTCTCTGAAATCGGGGTTTCGCAGGGATAAACATAAATGATACTGCTAAGCCGAATTGAACAATCAGAAGTAAATACCAACGTGCCACACTCTTACGAGCTTGAATCTCTCCGCTAAACAGAAGGCTCTGTCGAAATGTATGTTAACACAAGCAGAGGTTCCACGGACGAGAAGCCTTGAAATAAAAGTTTCCTCAAAGTACCTTGAATTTTCCACCTGTACACACAGATCTTAATCTGATTAATGTCAGAACTGGTTTGCGAAAGTTGACCACAAAGGTAATAACTATTCTAGATATAGCGAAGTACCTTTGTCATATACGCTTACAAACATCTACTTGCTATTCAAAATCTCACTAGTTGCGTTCTGATCGTATTAATGCCACAATTGGTCTTTAGCGTCTGTTACCAGATCCTTCTCCTTATCATAACTCAATGCAATCAAGCTATGTACATGTCTCGTCCCTTTACAAGTATTTACGTAAAAAACATAACTGAAGCTGACTATGCTTTATTTAACCCATGATTGTCAGTTAAAAGAAGAGATTAATGATTTCAAGGACTAACATGAAAAACCAATAGCTTTAGTTACGAAAGACTGCAAGTAAAGAATACCTACAAAAATATAGTTACATATGAATTACGCTATAAACAAAAGTCGATAACATGTTACAATTTCTTGAAGTTACACTTACAATTTATTAGTATAATAATGATTATGTGCAGCAGGTACTATAAATAAAAAAAACTGTGAACTTTTAAGGAAAACAATTATATACCGTTTGATATAAATTTATGATTTATAATGATGATGTATCCAAGGCCATAAAAATACGAAGTTTCCAAAGTATTTAAAGAAAAAACTCTAATTCAGTCTTGAAATTATAATTTTACAGCAAAAACAATAACCAATGAGAAAATTTCATAGCCGATGCTGATTTTTCAGAGCGGAGAACTATATATCTTTGTTATTATTTTCTTGTGAAATTTAATATAAAACAAGTTACTTTCAATGTTTCCACGCTAAATGGCCGAAAACATTTTACCAAAATCACACAAAACCTAAAATTTAGTTTGATGCATCGTAAAAACATTAAATGTAACAACACACTGAATGTGTAAGAAGTTCTAAGGAAATACCAGAAAGAACCCTTGAGGTTTCAGGAAGAATACTGCATCCAAATACTGGTTCAAATAGTTTTCATATTTTACTGAAACCATTATCACTAAACAGGTTGTTTAAGAAGTAGTGGTAAGTATTCTAGAGGCGTATTCCGTTTAGCAAACAAGAAAAGTTCATTTACATATTGAAAACAATTAGCTTCATGTTCGAAATACAAGAGGCCCAACTGCGAATCCCGAAATCAATTTCCTACAATGGTACGTAAAATTAATATTTCTCGAACAATCATGAACAATGCATTAAAATAATTGTTTGAAGTAGATTTGTATCAATAGGAAAGACACATTAGTAGTTAAAATGTGATGTCACTGAGCTGGCATTATTGCCAACCTGGTAGGCTTATAGTTTTAATTTTGCAACTGGCAAATTCATTTAATGGATATTTCGTATTTTCAAGTACTAATAATAATGTATGAAGTACATACTCCAGTGTTGGAAACTGACAATAATACGCAAGGTGAGATGAACTTATTAAATATTTCATCTTGTATATCATCCACAATAATCATAACGCGATTCAAAGGAACGTAGTGCCATTAAAATACACCAGGCTGGCAACACTGTCCGCTCAATATCACACTTTAGCTTGTAATACCATCCTACGATACAAATCTACTTCCAACAACACTTTTATTTTAATGCATAGTTCATAATTTATCGAGAAATATCAATTTCACTTACTATTGTAAGACGTCTATTCTGGGTTCGCCGTTGGATATCCTGTATCTCCAAAATGTCGTCAATTTTAGCCAATGAGTAAATCTTTTCTCTCTTGTTTAGTCAATGAAAACACGCGCATAGAATATTTATCACTTTTGAAACATCCTGTATAATAATACTCTTACTTTTAGAACAAGTCTTGTGAAATTAATTATAATCTAGAAATTCATTTTAGCCTTTAAATTAATTATTTGTTTTTCTGTTTCTTTGCAGGTACGTTTGAATTGCCAATAAAATTCCTACGCAGAGTTGCAGCTTAGTGTAAGCGGACATACGTAAGCTTTTGATCGTGTTTTAAATTTTCACTGTCTTCAGAACTTATTGCTTACTTTTTTCTCTATATGTCGAAACACTTATGAAAACTCCCTCAAACTGAGCAAACATATCATTTCCTTATTTCTTGAATTATAAGAGAATCAATTTCATACATACACATACACAAACTACTTTCTTCAAATGGGGAAATGGAGGCTAGTAGCTCCAAAATGAAAGTTAATTTCTTAGTGATAATCATTGGTGTGTCAAGTAAGACGCAGGGACAAGTGCCTCCTGCATTTACCTTCTTTTTGAGTTACATCATTATTTCCCTTTCCTTACATAAGTTCTGGAGTTCGGCGAGCGGGATGCTCCACCATTCCGCATATGGAGCACATACAGAGTACAGAAACCAAGTCAGTCAGTGAAGGAAGTCAGGTCTGCCTAGACTGAACGCGTCGTTCCAGTTCCCACCAGAGGTTCTCGGTAGGATTAAGATCTTGGTCCTGGTCAGACCAGTCCTTCCACAAGACGCCTCCAATGAGTGACAAGGGAGATTGTCGCTCTGGAAGAAAAGTTCATGGAAGCCCTAGAATTGTCACAACGTGGAGCACCGAGTTATCCAGAATATCTAAACATCTCAGAGCTCATGTTGCTATGTAGTACAATCAGTCGTATAGATTATATATATATATATTAAATCGCACTGGCTTCTGGTATGTTAAGAAGCTAACATTCTAAAAAGTAGTAGTCCTAGTAACTTTAGTAAATGGTAACCGACCACAAGTGGACCTAACCAACCCTAGCTTTTGCCCATAAAATCCTAATATGACTAGTTGTTACTACTGGAAAAGGGAAAAAAAAGAGATAGAGAAAGCCAGGAGGTTTTATAAAAGAGTTTTACATTATTTTCACCCTGAATTTAATAATAACATGAACCTAAATCAAAGTCCGCTGAAAGATTACCATTAAAACCCACTTTTCAGTATTCGCATTCCACAAAATGTCATCATCTTTCCCAAATTCTGTAAATTTTCTTCTATAGTTGTTCGTTTCAGAATTAAACATGGCATTCGCTTGAGAACTAATATTTATTAAATGAGTACATTTATATTATGTGAATGTATATTTCAAGTATTCCCTGACCCACTTCTTGCTATAGACATGTCTACTATTCTCATTATCCGCCATATATTGGTAACAATATTGCAGTTTCAAGGTAAATTGTCTAAAAGAACGGAAAGTGAAAGCTTTAAATACTTTTTTTGTTTGTTTAAATACAAATTCTTTGTTTTAAAATTTAAGTCTGTTCAAATGGCTTTATCTTAATATCGTCTAAAGTTTCCAGCTTGTTTTGAACAGTTTCAAGAACAAATCTAAATAACTGTAACGAAATCCGTTTATTAGCTGTTTTAATTACTCAAATGATAAACAGTATGTACTGTCTTAATGAAATGCATTGGATTTACAGACAGTTTGGCTCCGACTTTTAGACAGAGTACTATTAGACTATTAGTGCTTATTATTATAAATGAAGGGTACACGGGAAGAACGATCAAGGTCCATTTTTTAAATTTGTGAAAAAAAATGCGTTTTCAAGTGTAAAAACCTAAATTTAAAGTTATTTTTGGCCACTAGGCATTTCTTCGACCTAAAAACAAAGATGCCTAAGGGTAAAAATAACCAAGTTTTTATACCTTAAAATGCGTTTTTTCTCAACTTTCATAAAAATGGATCTTGATCGTTCTTCCCGTGCACCCTTCAAATATTATTACTTGACTTTGGAGTTGATTTTGTAGGCTTATGGTGAAGTCTCTATTGCTTAGAGTCGATTTAATTTCAACTATTTCAGTATATACGTATATCTTTAAACATATCTTCATACTTACCTATTTCCACGGTTTATCAAATCCAATTTTTGTAATCAGAATTAAAAAAAAAATATAAGTTTAAACTAGTTTTCCTTCAATTCCGGGAAATGATTAAAGGAATATAACAAAAACTAAAAAATCTGCACCATTTTTGTATTGTGTCCCATTGTATGAAGTAGTTTATCAACAGGAGAGAGAGAACGTACAAATCCTGGGCCCGCAGGACCACCAGGACGGACTTTAGCCCATGTGGGCTACTTTCGTCCTGTGTTATAATATTATTATTGGTTTGTGACTTAGTATACTAATCAGGTGCTGGAATCGAACTCCGTCGGTGGCCACATGGGACCACACCAAGCAAGCATCCGGGAGACCCTTCGAGATTAGCTATAGAGAATCGTTTGCTTATGAATATCCAGATGATGCGGATGAAAGTGATCGACCTAGCGTATCTACGACTGTTCGATATTTTGAGACGAGAGGGTAAAGTACATTTTTGGTTGGAAATTTTGGTAATGGACTGTAGGAAACAAGGAATAAGACGATAATTTTGAAGTTTTTCTAATATTTCAGGTCTCTTGAGGCGATATTTTGAACTAAGTTTCTTTTGTGAGGTCGTAGCATCGGTGCATAAATTGTTAGTAGATGGAGAATTGTTGGCGTTGTTTTTTATTTAAATAAGCGAGAGAGGTTCCTGGTATGTTATATTATGTTGTATGTCTATTAACTTATGTTGCATTGCATATTCATTAAACGGGGATTCTGGCCAATTACTTGTCAAAGTTTTGAATGCTTAATTCTTATTGCATTTTCTGTTTCTCGTTTTTAACTTTTAGTGGCTATTTACGAAATTTTCAGTGGCTATTTTCAAGGTTTGTAGTGCCTAAACATCCGGATAAAAATAATTAATATTCAAAAACTTAGTTCCGCCTCCAATGAATCTAAATACATCACCGTAATTATGAGTCAACGCTTATTGAGATCAAACTGTTCACTTATTTATGATAATAATTACATATTTTGTATGCATGATCAATAAAAATGTTATAAATGGGTTCATGATTATATATCGACTCAATGCAACACAAAGAATTTCAAGGACGTTTCCAGCCTTAAGAAATAAACCACTTGAAAGCAACTTGGAGTGCGAAAACCTTGCTGCTCGAATAGCTGCTGAACAACATGTCTATATAATAAAGCGGTGCAACTTGTATTCTTCATGGGTGGGACATTCACAACTACCGGAGGGAAGACTAGAATATGCTGGTTTCGTCCGACTGCATGTTAAAGGATGATGTCACGACCAGACAATACCAGAATACCGTTTATGAATTGTTCGTTATCCTTCTTTTCTGAATAAGAAAAAAAATAGAACACTATCACGAAGTAAGATCAAACTAATTCTTAATCTCTAAATCGGGTTAGGTTACACACGCTTCTTTTGAACCCAACTAGAACCAGTTCCACGTTCTAAAATACTACTGTAAGATGACTGTAAGCAAAGAAATCGAAAGAACTGTGCACCAAAATATAGGTATGGTTAATTAAATTGTTGCACAGAAACACAACTACGAACATTCATTCTACGAGACACCCTCGGTGAAAGTACAGTAGTCAAAACAATACTACTATATTCTTTCCGAAGGTCTTTCAAGCCAAATTCACAGAGTACAAGAAACTCGAAAATCTACTAGAAATCTATAAAAGGTTTAATCGCGCATTTAAATCGCTTAATAGTTTACATTAACAACAAAAAATAGAGTAACTGACACACTTCAAATAATATTTCAAAACAAGAGACGAAAACGCACGCTGAAGAACTCGACAGGAATGACAAAATTTTCTCCCTTCTGAGAATAAAGCAAACACAAGGTTCTACTGCTATTATTCAGGGGAAGTATTGTTTACATCTAATAATATGTTATGTTAAAGAGATACTGCAAATGGTTTCTTAGTCACGTGTTTAGGAATAAACGAGCAACGTGACAACATATGGAGGCTTTGGTAATAGCTAAACTAATATATTAATTAAGTTCTACACAGTTTATACTGAGTAACATTCCACGTAAAATTAATTAGTAACACCCCTTAGCCCTTACAATGTAGTATAGTCCGTTACATGGAGGGTTCACTGTAGTTTCAAGAAATCCGTTCAATTTGAACTCAAGTAGAAGAATTGTAAATACAAACTTACGTAATTCTGCAATTTTTTTTTTTTTTAGTCTACTGCGTCCTCGTTAGACGAATGATTACGCTTGTCATTTCGTAATCAACTAGTCTCGGTTTCGAGTTTCGGTGGATACATTGAACGTAGGGAGGGCGTGTGTCCAGAATTTACTTAAAATTGTACATCCTGTCGTTAGGGTGTTAATATCACTTCCACCCAATGGAAGACAATAATAAATCACCATGTCTGTGAGCAAGAGATCCTCCTAATCAGCATCATCTCAAAAAGACTCTGCAACGGTTTTCGTAAGGCATTATTCTGTATTAATTCTGCCATAGAACACGCCCATAAATTGTTGCCTCGAATTTATATACACACTGTCCACATAGGTAACAGAACAGTTCACATACTTTTACGCAGCATGTTACTGCAAAGGTGAGAAACCTAATATAACACTTTCCGTCCGTCCGTCTGTCGACAACTTTCGATTCAGGCACTATTATTGCTATAACGGTGTTTAAGAAGTTGTTTGAAAAATCTCAGCACAACTTTTCCAACTAAACACAGATCATCCAAATCGGACGGTCGGTAGCAGGTGTGAAGGAAGACCTCTGCCTGGATTCCGCCCCACTTGCTATCATTAGCTAACAAACTTTCACGCAGAAAACTCTCTTAAAAAGGAGTAAAAGAGCCTTACTGAACAGGGTCGAGAAACATCGTTTGAGAAACTGATCCTAGGTCTGTTATTTCCTAGTGTAATATGGCTACTACATACTGTATCTAGGATATGTACTTTAAATAAATAAGCTGACCAGGCAGCCGTGTGCCTCTGAGGCATTAAGGCCAGCGACCCGAAGGAAGCGGGTTCAAATTCCGCCAGGGGCATGGATGTTTGTGGATTTTAGCTATGCCTTCAAAATACAAAGTAAGGTTTACCAAAACTTCTTTTTTTTTTAAATAAATAAATAAAATAAACATTGCAAAAATTCATCCAAATTATGACTAACATAAGCTAACTACAACAATAAAAGCAATCTCATACACTAATAGTTTCTCGGTTATTGTATCGTATTAAAATCATAGAAAAAAAAAACACCGGCAGACCAATAATTATCCAATTTCGTTATTGTTGGTTCCATAACCATGCTTGTTTCAAGTGAATGCATTCGTATAATTCTCAATTTCTACGTTATCAATCCAAATACATTAGATGAAATGAAACTTTGCTATACTGAAAGTTTGTAACCTTTCCTTATGTTAGTCACAATTTGGAGGAATTTTTGCAATGTTTATTTATTTAATTTTTTTTTAATATTTATTTCATGTTTTGGTAAACCTCACTTTGCATGAGTCATTCAAGAAACTTTTGAGTTTTGACTTCGGCCCGTCACTATTATACAGTATTGTGAAGGCACTGCTAGCTAAAAGATCCATTCTAAACATCCTGGTTCCTTCGCAGAAGAAAAACCAGAATCTTTAAAGAACACATAAAGTACGCATCTTTCAAAGTCGTAAAATAAGCTGGGTGTTGTATCATGTTTTCGCAGATTGTAACTTCAACATACAATAATGTCACACGCTAAATGACATGATCAGAATACTATTGTTGTTAGACCAATAATCAACATGCATCTCGCTGACAACAGATATTAAAAAAAAAAAAATCACCATATCTTACACAAAGTGACAGCAGGCCTTTAAGTGACACGTATCTTACACAAAGTTCGTGCTCGTTTGCACTTGACACAGAGATACAAACGGACAGTCTCCCTCAGTTTCTTTTGCTAGTGCGACCTGTCTCCGACGACCGCACCTCCAGTTGTCTCCTTCCCGGACACAATAAACAGCTCCAAGATAAGTTTCAAGTTCACAGGCGTGTCCTTTTCACACTCAATGGGTGGTACCATCTGGGTCACGACCCTTATACATATTTTACTGTTGCAGCGTCAATTGAAGAAAAGATAACCAAAAGAACAGAAAAAAAAAACTTGGAAAGTTAGGTCTTCAAAAGATCGTAAAATGAAAAGTAAGAATTACTTGCGTACGACCTGTACAAATTTGACATTATCAAGGATAGTGAAGAAGAGAATAATAACAAATGTTGTTTTAAATTTCCATAAGTTGACAAATGCATCGAATATTTCATAGACATAATGACATAAAACAGTATTTAATTACTTCAAAACAGAATAAGCTAATGAATTAATATGTTCCTAAGAGTGAGTGGTAACGCTCGCTGCTTTTTAATCAAGCGATCTCAGATTCAATAGTGACACAAGTAGTTCGGAACCAACGTTAAACTGTAGATCCCATCCTTAGGACGTAATCTTCATCCGATAGAAAGGAATGGCAAACCATCATCGGTTCATCTTGCCCAAACACCTTTGGATCACGACCTGCCTTTAGGCAGAACACCCATCAAAATCAAGAGAGAATGTGACATTAATCGTAGTACTGTTATCTCCTTTTGGGCCTGGTTATCTGATTATTGTTCCTAAGACGTGACCAAGACTGAAGCTTGAAACGACACATTTTTTTATCATATGGGTTTTTTAAAAAAAAAAAAAAAAAAAAGGAATCCTTACTATCAGTGCCACTTTCTTCCCCACAGTTTCACGCGCATGTAGAGTATGACACAACTCCATGAAACCTACGATACTGCAAATGCAGTCAATTAACACTGTCTTTGCAGCACGCGTTTTTGTTAAGTTTCTTAATTTAATTTACAGAATATGGATCGTATAGGCAGCTTCCGGGAGCCTCGTCCAAGCCCATTTCGTATGTGGACAGGGATGGGGTGGGGGAAGATAATTTCTTCTACAACATTATTCAATTGTGTGAGCCGGGAGGGTGTACCTACAAAATAGGTCCTCGTTGTCTACCTTCGAACATCCTCTCCCCCACCTTATCCCGACTTGAGCCATAGATGCCTAAAGGCCTTAAAATAAATTAAAATTCAAAATTCAACTGTAACAACGGGCACGAGACGTCAGCTGCTTCTGCCACTGCTATCCAAGAGTCTGTTGCGTTGTCATCAGCACAAAGTAAAACTTTATTTTATATAGGCCAGTTCAGTAATTTTTAGACTTCGGCCCGTCTTTACTATGTGAGTGTAATACTTGTTGAAATCCGCAAACACTCATGTTCCAGACAGGATTCAAACTCGCGACCTTGGGCGATGCTACCGTAACGCTTCAGACCTTGGTCAGCATGAAATGCTTCATATGATGGCGAAGCGAAAATGCAGATTCTTACTATAGAAGAGAAGGGTTAGTCGGTTCCGTCCCTCTATATCTCGGAGTTACGTATTATTCCTCTCGATAACTAGAACCTCGCTACGTCGAATTATTCTAGAACTCGAATTTTCTCTTTCCCCCCTTCAGTTTCGACCTATCAAGGTTCTACTGTATATGCATTTCTGATAAAGCAAACACCTACGGATTTTCACTATTTTCTTTTGGTTCACTAATTTCTTCACCTTTATTTTTGATGGCAATAACAAAGAGCGGCTTACCGCAACATTCTTTCTTTACCATAATCGTTTACTGAACACATTTCAGTACATTATCAGCCAGGTTAACAACTATTTCAAATTTAGAAAGCTTGTACACTAGATACCACAGGTTTACTACCTACAAATCACGTAACCTTGACAGCACATGGCCAAGCTGTTGCAAATATTGTCGTCCACACAACACCTCCTCAGCCAGTTTTTGCTCCCGCTTTTCTTCTTTCCATAATCAGCAACAATACATGATATTAAACATTCTTTTCCTATTATTTACAGTACAGTTAAACAGCTGAAAAGACCCTACATATACAAGCTTTTATTTACTTGACGTGACGACAGCGGGGATATTTTCTATTGGATTCACGTTATCAGCAGCCAATGACAGAAATGTTGCCGTCAGCTAATTGTGTTGCTTCTCCGTGATTGGAGGCCGGTGTTACGTCGCGGCGACCTTAGTCACTGGAAATATGATGGTTTACTTTAAGTTCGTGTATTGTATGCTGACAATAACGGAGCAGATGCTGGCAAAATTGAGTTATCAACAATTTTGGTAGACCGCTCTAAGTTAATACTAGACCCTACTGCTCTTACCAACTTAATTTTGATTCTATAGGGATCAGTATTTTAACTTTCTTTATTACTTTACTACCACTGTACTTGTCTTCATACTAATCAACCACAAGCTCCTATTTACATTTGCTTTCATACGAAATAATTTAATCAGTATTGAAAGGCACTTCTAATTTAGAGAAAATGAATAATATTTTACATTAATTTACTATTAAAAATAAGCAACGCCATCGTGAACATTTGGCCGCAGCATATGTTGCTATGATTAATAAGAATATGAATTTAGTAATGCAGATATTAAATACAAACACACGAACTATACCTCTTCTATCACTACGTGCACGTGCTCTCTTAGCGTGAAAATCTGATTAAATGCAATATTACCGCTCGTGCATGCAGAATATGAAACCCAGTCGGTAAAACTCGTTTGAGTACTAGGACTATAATATCCCGCACTGTCACGCATCAGCATCAATAGCGGCATTATAATAGGGTTACACAGGGAAAGATATATTATCAAAGACGGCTTACAAAACAAATACTCTCTCGACACACCAACTTCTTATGAAATAAATATTTAATCATCAAAGCATAGTAAACTGCAATCATCCTATATTGCACATTATTGCCAATCACAACTCTCTCACACTCTCTTATTGCAATAATAGCTTTTCAAGAACCTTGTAGTTTATGGAAATATCTGGCATATTTTTGAAGCAACATCAATAACAACAATAATAAATCACAGCCATATTCAATCCACTACTGGATGAGGGCTCTCCTCGAAGTTAGGAGATTGGTCTACTGCTCCCACGCTGACCAGACTGGTTCGGACCAGACGGAATACCACTATCTTTTATTCATAACAGCTCCCCAATTGCATCGGGATGCTGGGTGGGCACCGTTCCAGACCCACAGTCCCACGCCTTGGAATCGAACCCGGGACACCTTAATCCGTAGTCAGACACGCTAACAACTAGGCAAAAGGCGGTGGTCGCAACATCAATGCCATATTATATATTAAATGAAAGCTGTTGATGAGCTAGCATTAATTGCTAGCCCATTGGCGTTTTGACAAACCCATAATTACAACGCAATGAGCAAACTCAATAGAATGTACCTTATTTTGCTACAACTTGGTAAACAGAGGCAGATGATGTGACCCCATGACAACTGATAGTAGTTTGGTGGTTAAACAAATCCAAAATACGTATATAATGAACTGAGATGCCTAACGTGTGTCACGCAATAGATTTTGATCACTACGTTGTGGGATGGTCTATCGATACTATGGTTTAAATTCACCTGAGACTGTGTGATGCTGTAGTTGGTTCCACAACGTACTGATTAAGTTGTACTTTGTGACATACTGTATGCAGCCGTGTTTGCTTTACAACCAAAATACTAGTTGGAACTGGGTCACAAGATTCAATGCAATCGCATATCTCATTCTGGATAAAGTACTTAATTATCGGTTTCTCGAAACCCCAAGGGGACAGCAACTAATAAATCACACGAATTGATAGCTCTCATTAAGAGCTTTCGTTCGATTTACTTACACCAGAAGTCACCATAAATCGAAGAGATCCTTTCAAATCTCGCGTTTTGTCACTTTTTTCGACTTGCAATTTGAGTTCTCTTACAAATGCTACAATAGTACGTTCTCTCAATGTGAGTACCCATAATAGTTGCTCTTAATGTGAAATAGTATATACCTTTAAATAAATAAATAAAAAGAAATTATTTTCTGTGGATTAATCTGCTTGTAAATATTTACATACAGCAGATTCCAAATATTACAACAGAATAACGTATATCGCTTACACATGTCTTTCAGGTGCAATACGAAAAGTTAGAACACACTCATTCTATACAGAAATTGGATATCGTTTGACGCAAACCGCAAAATATTTTGGAAAACCACCTAGACATTTAAAAATACATTTCTTACATCTTATAGTATGTCAACCTCAAATCAATCTACTTCCAACTACTCAAAGTATCTGACAATACTTCACTCTCTCATTAGCATGGGACAATAGGAACTTCAAATGCTTTACAGTTGACAACTTTACCCTGACATTTGGTTATTTCTGACTAAACATTTATTATTATTACTATTATTGTTTATTTATTATTTTATAAATGAAAGCGCTCAACGAATCAACGCATTCATTGTGCTTACCTCTGCTCTGCGCCCTTTTGCCGTCTGCTGCGTCCATATCTGCAAGAAAAAGAAATATATATCTAAGCACAGAAAGAAAACAAGGCTCACAGAGCAAATAATACATATTCTCACAAAATAAAAGGATTTATTCACAAGTAATAGTAGTCCTTGAGAAAATTAATGAATTAACTTGTAGAAATATAACCTACTATGTAGGAAGAGAAACTTCCTCTCAAATGCCTCTGAACAAAAAACAGTACAATGTACCGTGTTTACATGGTCACGTCACTAGGAGTATGTCCAAACGCCGTTGTTACTTTTACGAAGTTCCTTAGTTTACATTAGGCTAATATTAATATTTCGATTTATCTGAAAATTAAATATAGTTCCGAACATTTGTCATTCGTTATAATAAGTACTATTTTTTAAACAAGGTCTACATGTGCAGGGTGTAGATAAAGTCCGGTAACACTTTCAAAACTATATTGTGGACGCTTTGTGTAAACTATCAGTTCTGCAAAATAAATACTGTGTATACAGAGTTTTATTTTTAAACACTACTCACATTACAAAGACTCCACACGCCCCTAGGTTATGCGAGGTTCTGGGGGCAAAGGTGACCTTTTAGTAGACAAGCTGATTAATAACATTATTTTCTGCCTATGTTCGGGTTCCCCAAAGTGCGGGCCGGGGCATGGACCCCGCCTGCCCTGCCCTAAGGGCGGTACTGACTCCACGTGTGACCCGAGAATACTTCACACGATAATCCAATTCCTGCCACACATGATCCTGTCCTTTTTGTGACTGTATGCCATTCATATATTGCTTTTCTGTTTGGTGGTCTCTTACCGTACTTTGTCCTAAATTTTTCGTTAAGAGTCTGTTGCACCCTTTGTTTGAACAAACAGTGGCACAAAGAAAGCACCATATTATTGCCATCTGTAAGCTGTAAGTGAAGAAACTACATAGAACAGCGGCAATGTTAAAGTTTCTTTAAAAGAAAACAACACACACACTCTAAAATGTTAACGGACTTCATGTACACCCTGTAATCTGTGGTTTGATTCTAAAAGGGCCACTCTCCTGTATCTTGATAACTTTCTATTAAGTGGATTTTTTTTTACGACCTATCAATAGGACGGAGATTCTCAGGGAAATTTCTGGAGAAATTTCGAAATAAGCTTTTGAAAGTTCCCTTATGAGTTTTCAAAATCTGGAAAATGTTACCATAAAAAAAAAAAAAAAGGTAAACTCGCTTCCCACATGATACGGTTTCCTTTTTCAATATCCACATTCCGTTTTTTTTTTCTGAAACGAAATAATGAAACAGAAAAGTTTGCGTTTGAATAGAAGTTCAAGAGAGGTTCCAACAAATATAGAAAATTAAAGAAAAAACTCTTATGTATGGCAGATTAAAATTTGCTTATCACGACCGTACACTTGGTTTGAAAATGGTTTCCATCAATGTGTCCAGATCTCAGCAGTACGGAAGCTGCGTACAACGCTGTAAGATTACATATATATGATTTTGCAGCATGCGTTCTCACGAATGTAACTAGTGCTTCTGAACCTCTCAACTTGCAGCATACAATCAACTCGGGCAAGCTGAGCAGCGCTCAACTTTTGCCGTTCGTTATAAAAGCAATTTCCTTTGCTGACATTCTGAGAACCGGTTTCCATTCATGAAAATACACATGCAAAAATGTAAAGATCGCTTTAGTAAACGTTATTTTCTTCACACGCATGTATATGAATGGAATCAGACCCATCTGAATCCCAGCATCTAATAGGTTGATAGTGGAATAGCTAGCATACAATTACAATTTACTCGAAATTAAAGTATATAATTAACACTGCTCTCATAAACTTATTAGTGTAGTTCAGTTGCTTCGCCCAACTGACTGTCCCCGATACACTCCTAGTGACAGTTCCTCTTCCCTTTTTTCGTATCTTAGCAAAACTGACACAAAAAACAAGATGGCGTCGAAGATGATATACCCAAACTGTAATCGTAGGCTTAATGAACTTCCAGAAAAATAGTGTCAGACGGGCTACTTTTGCGATCATTCTGTACCGATGAGAATTGTTATGTACTGAATGAAATCACATTTCCATATCAAAAGATAGAGTAGCTTCAAATGCTCGTGGAGTTACATGGGCCGGAATGAAAAACAAGCCGAAATATAAAAGGAAACGAACCGTTCCATGTACAATTGTCAAACTGGCAGCATTTCAATTAAATGTCGCGGTGGTCAGTAAAGATTCGTAGCTTTTATGAAATGTAGGATTTAGGAACTCTAAACCCTTCAGATCCATAATATTCTGATAACTCCATCCCCCGACAGAAGAAATTAAGGAATACCTTTGTTATTTCACCGCTCGATGTCAATGCATTAATTTCCTAGGTTTAGAGTTGGGATTTGCGCATTTATTTTAAAAAATCTAAACATCCATAAAGCTAATTATTAATTATATTTCTTTTTAACTGTAGGAAGATCCTCAGTGCTTACATGCACAAATCGCCTCTGGCGGTGGCTCAGTGGTAGAGCAGTCACCTCTGGTGTAACGGGTCCCCGGTTCGTACCATGTGGGATTTGTGGTGGACAAGTACCGCGTGCGTAGGTTTTCTCGGGGTTCTCCTGTTTTCGTCCACTTTCTTCATCCCACAAATTCTCCTATCATTATCCATTAGGTCTGAGCCAACGTAACCTAAAGACCTTAAACCAATTAAACGACCCAACCAGGAGCGTATCCTGTGGCCTATCTAGGCTACCACCGCAGCCTAAGCTTGTAAACAAATATTTTGATCTGCACAAGTAATATTAATTTACATGAAAGGGGGGGCCGAACACCTATCATCATCATCATTAATACTATGTGTGACCTCCGTACCCTCTTTGTACGTATTACTTTGGTTAGTGGCAATCCAAACTGTGAATTAAGAATACGCCACTGTACAACGATGACTACATAAAACTTCTGGGTCCAACGAAAAGTCAAAATATACGATGAACCAAGAATCTTTGTATAAAAGTATGTATAATGAGAGAAATTATAGTAAATCATAAGCAATAAAAAACCCTATAACTTATGAGGCGCATTTTACTTTGTGGATATGAAAGATGATCTCAAACTATTGTTGTGTCATTCTGGTATGGTTTTGAATGTGTTACACATTTTTCTTCTATGTCATGATGACTTTTCACTCTCAATACGGCGTAGGATAATTGCTCTGGTGATGTGTGAACAGGATATGGACAGAAAACGAAACTAAAAATACAGAGCTGAATATAATTTTGTACATTTACCTCCAGATGGTCACTCGTTAATTCACCTTTTTCTATCGATTTGTAGTTACAAAACTATTTTGTATGTTTCAATAAAACGTATCTTATTTCAAAGACTTTTGTTGTTGTTGTTGTTGTTGTTCAATTTCTCGTAGCAGAGTCTTACCTGTCAAAGTATACGCATATGTTGTTTCTAATAATTAAATGTAATGTTCAAATGAAATATGAATATATTTGTTAACTTTCTTCACCTTCATAAGTATTTCATATGGTAACTTTAATCTCATATGGCATCTAATAAATACATGTTTCCCAAAGACTACGACTTTGAAATTTGGGAAATGTTTAATTCAATCCCAAAAGTTTATTCAATCCCAAAAGTTGCTCCCCAAACGAGAGGAACATTCATGTGTTATTTTAATCGATTTATTTATAATTCTCCCGTAATAATTATTGATTTTGGGCATCAATTTTCTCTACTTGAACTATTCTATATGAGCTCTTAAATAGACTTAAATGTTCTACCATCGTGGATTTTCTTTTTTTCTTACTGCACAGCATCTGGGGATCTTTAATATTAATTGTTCTTCCTGTCTGGGCATAGAGTTAAGGCAACTTATCGCACTAAGTTTACCGTGTATCCAGATGGTTAGGAACATCGCTTTATGTGCACGTGGTCACGCGTTTAAGTCCTGTGGAGGGCCCATTGAACTGAGTGATTAGAAGCCTACTTTAACAGAAACTGTAGGTATCGTGCTAGGAAGTTCACCAGCTCGATCAGGACATTAACAACAATTGAAATCAATTGAGATATCTTCGCTTCAAAAGTAGAAGTCGGATTTCATCCACAGAACACTTGCCAATATACTATTGGAATGCAATGACTAAATTTCACTTTGTATTTTTTTAACTTCACCTTTTCATTTTAACAAAAAAATATGGTATCTTTCACACCTTCTGCCTGTGTTTAAGTTGAAAAACTACTTGTATCAAAAATAGCATCAAAAGCTTCAAAATAAAATCTTGTTTTGCTTCAAAAATATCAATGTAATTTCTGACCTAAATATTTTTCTAGTTATAAATAGAATCACTACTTTTTTTTACTGTTTTCATAGGGAAAGTAGGTACGTCAATGGTGTTTGCTTGCTGATGTGTAAAAAATCATAATATTTTGTGGCTTCCTTATTCAAAGATTTTGCAGTGATTCCTCTATTCATATTTATCGAGTGACAAACATGTCTGTCTAGTGACAAACCTAGTCTCATTGTATGTCATTATAATTTCGTTTTTTCTTCTTCTTCTTCTTTGCAGTGGAGTTGTCTATTTTTGGTTGTTCATGAAGTGAGCTGAGCATAATTACTACTTTATCATTTCTGGTAAAATAGGGAGCAATCATCAGTTCATCCTGAAATCGAAATAATGTAAAACTTTTTTTTTTTTTTTTTTTTTTTTTTTTTTTTTTTTTTTGTTCAAACTTTAGAGGCAACTCTGGTTTGTTTCTTCTCATCGTTCGGACAAGGGTTAATTTTTTGTCAAGTATAACCCTCGAACGAGGTACACTAGTGACGAAATTGTCGCACATAATGTTTCTTCTATTTCCTTCACCAAGTCTTTCAAAACTCTCGCACCCTGATTTTTCTCTCACTTCTCTCCAGCTTCTGTCCTGTGTATATTTGTGCCTTCCACACATACGCTATTTCAGAATCACAAATCATACACAACTTGATTCCGTATTTTCCAGGTTTGGATGGCATGTATTGTCTAAAAGGGCAACGAGCTGTTCATCCACAGTCATACTCCAACCTGGAACTAGAGCAACTTAAACGGAGAGCATAGAACGCAAATAGAGCAACACTAAAAGTATATTCTATTATCAAATAAAAGGTCATATATATCTCCTGTATTGGTTAAGTGCTTTTTATGCAATAAACAGACAAAATATGCTCTACGCTCATTATTCGTAAAGTCGTGACGATTCTCACGAAGTGACAGCATGAGATATACATATTACGCAGCAGAAAACGATAAGATACATTAAATACTATGTCGGATCCAGTAGACTCGTCCGTTCGTAACGCGAGTCATACAGATTTCTGACCAAACAAATTGAAATAGGAAAAAGGTAACATAGGGTCCTGATGATCTTTGAAAACGTTGAAAAGTCTCGGGAGAAAATTCATTTGCTTGCAGTGTTAAAGAACTAATTATAAGGAAAAACTTAATTCGGGTCCAATGGACCCCTCCGTCGTTAGTGTTAAACCAAACTT
>JAGDQP010027834.1:0-24634 GCA_022664845.1 Lepisma saccharinum
GGTACTGCTGACGGAAGAGGAAGGTCCACATGACACATTGAAAACAAAACACGATCGGCAACCGCAACACGTGGTGTACAGTGGCGGGCCACACTTACGTGTCCTGTATGACGTGTTTTTAGATTTTTTTTGTCCAACCCCTGTATGTAGTGATGAATTCACACTCATTATTTTACAGTTAGAAAAAAATAGCTTTCCTTTTGTCTAGACTAGAATACTTTTATTATACTTATTTCCTAACATTTTTGGGGGTTATGATAGGTTTCGAAACAAATGATAGGTAGGATTGTTTACGTATAGGTGATGGTCATGAAAATAGCACATCTTCTTCGTCTTATACGCAAGTACAGAATACTTCAATCTTCTTAGCTGTTGTAGGTCTGAGCCATAGATACCTAAAGGTCATAAATAAATTCAAATTTATTAGCAATTGTCTTAAGTACCATGTTGTCTATACTTGATATTTATATATTTAAATTTTGAACTATAGTTTATCAAATTATGACAAATATGGTAACCAATGCGAAAGATACGCATTATTATTTGCAAACATGTTATATTACATGAAGAATATAACATGTTAAGACCACGTACTGGCATTTTAACAAGAATATTTGTACAATTGAAGTATTTTTTTTTACAAAAAACAATAGTAATAAAATTTACTGTCTTTTAAACTTTAACAAAAAAAATCCAATTCCATATTTTACTGAAATTCACTACATTTCTGATATAATCTGTTCACACATTACGTGAAGTTACAAGTTCGTTATAGCGTTCAGGTTAACTAGGAGGAGTGGTGTGTGAGCGAAGGACTGTGACTGGTTAAAATTTGCTTAGTTTTGGAAAGTAAACGAATCCTGAGACGTGATTGGCGGAAGACGTAGAAAGGATCTCTTCGGGTTTTTATTCTTTTTGTGAACTGTTAGTGTTGATTAGTGTTTCGTCTTAGAGAGATATTTTTCGAACATTGAAACTGTAACGCTTGCTATGTGTTTTTACAATAAAGTTAAGTGTAATAACCTTGTCGGCCTACTTTAATTGAATTGAGTATGGATACAAGACCTCAATATAATTATAACAACATTAAGCATTCTCTTATCAGTTTTTAAACCAAGCTTCTATTTTCTTTCAATTCAATATCTTTTAGCAATAGTAAAGGTTTAGATATGAGAGAATTCCTAAAATCAAAGCATTTTTTATTTGCAGAATATTCATACAAAAATTATCGTATGAAGATATTGGTGAAGATAAGTATTTTGGAATACTCTTTAATGAGCTTCAACTAATAAAACTATTTTTATCCACAATTGGAGAAAACTAAGAAGTGGATGAGATATTCTACAGTCATCTATTTAAACTTATTTATGGATTTCTCAGCTTCTAGAAGTTTCACAACTGTTCAAGAAGTTTACTTTGGATATAGGTTGGCTTGACGTGATTTTTTACGTCTATTTCATAGGAGAAGGAAATTATGAATACGGTAGATATGTACAAATATCTAGACAGTGAAACAAACTTGATACCTGAAGGGTATTCAGGTACATTATCTTTAGAAACTATGAACGAAGCAGATAAACTTTTTGATGAGATAATAAATCTAGAAAGTGAATTCTTTCTTACAAAAGAGGATGAACATATTCAGGAGTTGGACAATTTTTCACCATGGTGTACATCTCAAGAAACTTTCGACAACTTGCAGTATTCAATGGAATCTACAGAAACAGGAGCGGCTAATAAGTATCTGGGCAATAGCAAAAAGACACTTGATTCATATCTATGCGTTAATTATGATGATGAACTAAAATGTATGCTAGGAGATTCTCACTCGCTTCTTTCAAGTACAGATGAAAACACCTTGGAGACAGTCAACACGTATGTCAGAGATCTAAACTTAGAAGCCCCTACATCATGGTTAACTTCGAAAAACAAATTTTTAGGGGAAAATCTCAAGGTCGAAAATGTCACTGAGGCCAACAAAAGTACAAAGTGTTCTTCAGAGAATCATCACTGTGTTCGCAATAAGAAGGCACCGTTTCCTAATCGAACAAGTGAAAATCCAAAAGGAAGGTTTCTATATAAATGTGATTACTGCAGTAAGAAATTTCGAATAAAAGGCGATTTACTAACTCATATTAAACAACATTCAAGTATTTGGTGTGAAGTTTGCTCCAAGTCCTTCGTTGACAAGCGCAGCTTTCTCCTTCATCTTAAATTGCACACAGGACGAAGAATTTTTCGTTGTTATACATGTGGATTGAAAATGAATTCTATAGTTACTTTTATAAACCATAAGAAAACACATTTCAATCAATCTGGGCGTTCGCGAATTCCTTGTCGATACTGCAGAAGAGTTTTCCAGACAATCTCTAGCTGGAGTGTCCATGTACGGCGGGTTCACTTCTCCCGTACTAAGAGAGACTCAAACTATCATGGTCTCTTGAAGACGCAAACCATAGAATCAAGTACTGGAGTTGAGAGTCACAAAGATCATAAAACAAGTATTTCCGATAACTTGCAGTACTTAATTAAATCTGCAGAAAAAATAACAACTAATAGCAATCTGGCAAACAGTACAAATATACCTTATTCATATGTATCTCTTAACTATAATGATCATCCAAAAAGCTTACATACAGAATATATGAATAGGCCTTTGCTTCGTACAAGAGCTGATGATATCTTGAAACCAGTCGAAAAACGCGTCAGTGATCTAAACATGGAAGCCCCTATATCATGGAAAACATGTATAAACAACATGTTAGGAGAAAATGTCAAGTTTAAAATCGTTTCAGAGGTCATTGAAAATACAAAGTATTCTCCACAGAATTGTGATCGTGTTACGAACTTACATAACGTTGTACCTATTCTTCCTGACCATGCAAATGATGGTACGAGAGCAAAGTTTCCGCATAAATGTGATTACTGTAGTAAGGAATTTCGATTGAGAAGCGAATTTGTAGTTCATATTAAAGAACATTCAAGTCGTTTGTGTGAGGTATGCTTGAAGTCCTTCGCTGACAACCGCAGCTTTCTCCTTCATCTTGAGTTGCACAAAGGACGAAGAATCTTTCGTTGTAATGAATGTGGATTGAAGATGGATTGCTTTACTACTTTCATGAACCACGACAACACACATTCCAATCAACCCAGGCGTTCGCCAATCCGTTGTCGATTCTGCAAAAAAGTTTTCCAGACAATCTCGAGCTGCAGCATTCATGTACGACGGGCCCACTTCTCCCGTTCTCTGAAAAAGTACACCAATCAGGCTGATTTGAAATTAACACCCATGCAACTCAAAGTAGTTACTAATAATCACAGAGTTTGGAAAGGAGATAGTTTCTGTTCAATCAGGTAAGAAAGGTATGTAATATATTCATATAGCCTTTAGTAATCCTTAAATTTACTCCGCCGTATGAGATAAGGTAATGAATTCTAACATTAGTAAAATACAATTTACATAAGAGTGTTTTTACATTGATCAAAAATTGATCTTAATTTAACAGTGCATGAAATGAGTCTGGTTAGCTTTAAAAAAAAATTACAATTTTTTAACCCTTGTAGCTAAATTATGTCACGTGTAAATGTTATGATTGTTTAGATTGAAGTAACTCTGCATCAGTTACATGTTATTCGTCATTGTTATCTGGAATTCTTACTTTGTTTAAACATCTCTACAATTACTAGCATTTAAAAAAGGGCGCACATCATGTACAGTACAACTTAACTGCACAGTTTCCACATTGAAAGTGAATAAACTTTTGCAAGGACGTAACTAAGGGATCTTACATATAATCACCATCATCATTAGTGTTCTCGAACGCAGCAGGACTTTCAAGGCAAGTGAATCCTCTTCATTTATTCCAATGTTCCTCCTTTCTTTTGTCTCAGCATACGATTTATTTTCATTAATATTGCCAAGAAGTTAGATTAGTTCTCTTTTTTTCCTCAACCATATCTACAATTTCATCCCTCAATATACAGGGTGAAAAAAACCTACCCGAAAAATGTTTATAATTCTGACACTAAATTTACCCTTGTTAATGGCAACCATTGTCGTCGATGCAGCGCCGTGATCGATTTATCAAACTGTGAGACACGCGTAGCAGTTCTACCTGAGCAATACCGTTTTCAATGTTCTGCTGCAGCTCTTCCATTGAGTGGGGATTTTTTGAGTACACCTGATCCTTCAACTTATCCCGCAGAAAGAAAATCATATGAAGAGAGATCAGGCAATCGTGGTGGCCAGGAGATTTTGCTGACTCAGCTGACTGGCCTCTCCTCATCGAATATCTCATGAACTCATGACAAGGTTGCAAGTGTGTTGTTTGCTGTTGTTCCATACTAAAGATATCCAGACAATCGTTTATCTTCTGTGAGTTGATCCACAAATGGATTAAACTGATTCTGGACATACCGACGAGCGTTAACAGTTTGGTGAAATGATCGTGTTATGATTCGGAAACAGGACATTGCGCACCAAACACCAATCCTAAGATTGTGCACCGGCTGTTGAACGTACTGATGAGGATTTTGCTGATGCATAATCTCCCGCGTGCTTACGTGCCTGCCCATGCTCCTCTCACACTCAATTGTGTCTCTGACCTTTTTGCTGTTTAGATTACATTTTCGGGAAATTCCGAAAACACTTTTGCGGGAAAGTTTCATTTTGGCCACCCTGTACAACATCTACGCAGGCAATGTCCTAGTGAGTATATTTTTCTTCTCTTCATTGTTTCTAATATTTTGTCTCTCTTCAGCATTTCCTTATTACGCGTATTCTGCGTCCAGTTTATCTTTTCATTCTTCTCCATGCCGTATTTCAAACGTATTGAATTTTCTTTATTCCTTCGTAGAGTCCACATTTCTGCTCCATACAAAACATTTCATCCAGTTTTTCCTTAACTCTTTGTTCCTTTAACAAGAGCGATTTTTCTTAGTAATTATCTTTTTCGTCATTGCTATTCTTGTTTGTCTCTAGTTCACATTTCATATCCTCTCTTCCCAAATACTCCTCTACCTTTACTCCTCCAACTTTGATTTTTGCTGTCGTTTCATTTTTTTTTTCTAATTTCGTTACCACTTTCAATATATTCACTTTTAATTCCGAACCTACCTTCTTCAATACTTGCATTAGGATTTCCCCGCTGCCTGGATCAAATGCCTTTTCCAAATAAACAAACGCTAATTATATTGACATATCTTTCTCTATGTATCGCTCTTCTATTGTTCTTAACAAGCCAATAGTGTATCTTGTTTCTCTCCCACCTTTAAAATCCAAACTGTTCATCTTCAATTTTTGCAGCCGACCGTGTGGCCGAGCGGTCTGCGGCGGTAATCCATCGGCTCGAAAATTCCGGGTTCGAATCCCGGTAGGGGCATGGGTGTGGATTTTAACAGTTAAAGGCGAATCGTGACGGACCAAAGTTACTAGACTGGCCCATATAAAAATATAAAGTTTATTAAAGGTTTTATCAAAGTTAATTTTTTACATTCAACCTACTGTATAATCTTCCGTTTAACATTCGTAGAAAAATCCTGGTTGAGTGCGATATTAGGCTGATGGGTTGGTAATCTTCATATTTTGCATTCTTCTTTTCTAGTGGAATGATTATTGTTTCTATAAAATCACTTGCCCATCACTTGAGTCATATATTTCGTTACAATGTCGCAGCATTGTATTTGTTTCCTTCTCTCATAGATTTTTTGTTATGAGCTTAATCGGAATAGCACTCATATTCATTGTTTTACCATTTTTTATCTTCCTGAGAGCCTTCTCAAATTATTCTCAGAGTATTTTAACCCTTTATTATAATCACTTTTTGATCTTTCTATATTGAATACATTCGTATGCGTTGGAGCGTTTCGTCAGGCCTTCTCTGTCTTTTTACCATATATTTAATACACATGTTCGATCACCATTTTCGCTCTCCAATGGCCACACAGATTTGCTTCCCTATCTTATACATTTCATCATTCTTGCTTCCTTGTACATCATATCGAGTCTTCCTATCCCTTTCAAGTTTTCAACTTCATTACACTTCTTTGTGATCCATATTTCTCTTACTTTTTCTATCTCTCTTCGAAGTTCATTATTTAGCTTCCAGTACATTTTACCTTCTTCTGTACGTATACATTTCCACTTTCTTCTCTTTTTCAATTTATTCAACATTTCTTCTGTAACTTATTTTTTCTCATTTCTTTTCACTTCCTGATCACTTCTCCTGCATCGATATACAGTGTTTTAAAAAATGCCACTGTCCGTTAGTACTTCCATCTGTTTCTACCGAATTTGAGTAATTTTCTTCGAACTTTTCTACAAATTTATCTTTCATTTCGTTTTTAAATTTCTTGAGTGCTAATTTTTTCATTCCTGTATTTCTTCCATTTACGTTTTCAGTTTTGTGACTATTTCCACTAAGACTAAATTGTGGTTAGAGTGAATATCGGCTCCAGGGAGAGTTTTCCTGCATTCTCCAAACAGTTTCTAAATATGTCCTGAATTAGTACGTAGATCTGGGCGTGTCCGAGTATATCTCTTATGTTATTTAAACCACGTGTTTACCACCACTATTGAATGTTGGTTACAAAAGTCAACTAATCTCTGGCCTCTTGCTTTTCTCTTTCTAAGCACATATTTTCCTAATGTTTTCCCTTCTTGTCCTTGACCTACTACTGTATCAAAATCACCCAAGTACTATACTTGCTCCCTTCTGTTCTCTAAATTTTTTTTTAGATATTCGTAGTTTATTTCAACCTCTTCTTCCAGACGTTTAGTTGTGGCCATTTATATCTGAATTATAATCTGGTCTTTCGCTCTGTCTTTCAGCCTAATCATCATCGTGTATATTAATAAGTGGTGCGGGTCAGGCAACCTAGAAAAGAATATTATAAGAAGTTTGAGGGGAAATGGAGACAGAACCCGGGTTGTCTCGGACGATTTTCCTTTTTCTCATTTGTTTTATTCTCTCATCGTGGCCATACAGTCAATAATACACCCAGAAGGAAAGTATCCAACTTACATAGTAAGAATACCGCTTAATCCAAAACGAACAAGACAAACGAAGGTGTTAAGAAATACAAAGTACAAACAACTGAAATTACCAAAAAGAGAAAATACGTGCTCACAAGTCAAGCAAATTCACAATAACAGGCTATCTTTCCTATCGTAGTTATGTAATTTATGATATTTTCACTGCAATGTTTGATATACTGTAATGATTCCATTATAATATCCAGGAATCTACAATGACATAATATCTCATGTACAGAAAGTTTCTACTTTACTCTTTTCAAGTAGACATTTGCAAACTACCAGAAACATTATACAGAATATTCCCAGTCAATCAATGTACAGCATTATGCTTATGATGAGAAAAGTACCTAAAATCAGGTATGTAAAGATTAGCATAAAAGAATGGAGCTTTCCTTTGTCTACAAATTACGATATATTTATAACTACAGACCATATCTCCTGAATTAACTGAGCTACCGAGAACACATTGAAACCGTAACATTTCCTGCTAAATATTGAAGTTTGCTGCACTATATATGAGCACCTCAGTGGAACAAATGGTAAGCGCCATAAGAAAAATTCCACACCATATTGAAAATAAAATACAATTGTGTCTAATTCTTTAAACTTCGAGCGCAAAATTTTTGCTATTTGTATCCAACAACTTCCTGTATACATGAAAAACAAAAAGTTTGCGCTCGAAGTTTCAAGATTTAGACACCATTGTATTTTATTTTCAATTTACTGTGGAAATGTTCTTATGGCGCTTACCAGTTTGTTCCCTCCAGGTGTTCATATGTACATGAAGTGTTAAAAAAGTTATCGTGCCCAAAAAGCTGAACAACGTGTAAAAAATTCCTCTTACAAAGACATAAGAATACCAGAGTATTAAAGCAGTGTTTTTTAAAACAGTGTACAGCGCTATAAGTTAATTTTGGGGCTTAATTTAGAATTTTAAGCGATGACGTACTCTTCATAGTAATGATTTTCCGACTTCATAATGGTGATAAGAGTTCCAATTCGTTAAGTCGGGGGAACGGGTGGTCAGAAATTTGCGCTCACTATCAGTTCTTCAGAGATGCTTCATGAATTCCTTTCAGACGCCCTCGGCGTGTGGCATGTGGCTCCGCTTTTTGAAACAAGCCGTACTTCCGCGCGTCAGGGTTAGTTGTGCAATTGTTCAAAAATATTCGAAAAAACTTCAGTACCGTATTTATGGTGTTATCGACAAATATTTGGCATACAATCAGTGAATCCAATCCCGCACACCAAAATCCAACTTTAAATCATGCAATGGTTTTTACTAAGCACTTTAGGATTATCTGTGGACCAATACCTGGTGTTCTAATAGTGGACGTGGACTAAAAGGTAGTACCAGGCCACGTTAGCCATGAGAAAATCAGTGGGTTCAATAATCGTTCTGAAATCTGAGAAAGCAACCATAACAATACGAAAGCAACCATACGTTCCTCCTTATATTTTCCTTCAACTCCTGAGCACACGCTAATTGATATTGTTTCAAATTGAGAGATCACAGGATACGATGACAAGCAAGTGTCCGATTGTGTAATCGTGATCTTGAGTAACTGCGCGTTTCACTTTATGATGAACCATTTTGTTTTACGGGTGAAATATATGCCGTCGTTTATCTCATACACATATGTGTTTTATCTTTTAGCCGGGCTACCTTTATCTGGGGAACTCTGCATATGAAAAGGAATTATTATCTCACTTTCATATAGAGAAGTGTATTATCCTCCATTGCAGCATGCTGCCATATTATTCCCCTAGCCACAATAAACTGTTCCTAAAACATTAAATAAGAATAATAGTTACTAAAGAGGTGAACATGATACTAACATGTACTGTTCTGAGCAGATTGTGCCATCAAAAAATAGAACAGTTTTGTTGGTCTTATCACACAACCTATTGCTTTTATAGTACACTGGCTTTTACGAGGAATGACACCATTACATAAATTTAACCACAATACTTTCCCAAAAATCGATCCTTAACGTGAATAAACATTTTTAGCCACTCCGAGATCATATTTTTCTGCTGTGCAGATCAGATTTCCTGTTTAAAAAATCAGTAATGTATTCAAGTGTGTTTTTATTGCGGTGTTGCAGATCTGATGAAACAACTCCTGAGGTAGTTTCTTGCCCGATGTGTGGTGACTCATCTATATTACTGACTGACTGGAAGAAGCATTCACAGAAACATATCCAAGAATTGGGCTACAAGTGCCTGACGTGTGACAAGAGCTTCCTAGATAGTCAGAGCTTAAAGAAACACAGTGCAATTCATTCTCAAAAACGGAAGACAGAAGCTACTTAATCCAGTAACTGAATTCAACTTTATTACCAGTAACTAACAAGAAGTGTAGAGAAAAAAATATTTCGAAATTATTGTTTTTCACGGAATTAGTAATACTAAACTTATCACGGTTTAAGTTTTCTTTGATACTCGAAATCTTTCGTAATCTTGAATCAAAGTCACTATTACTCAGAAACAAAATATAATACATATATTAGTTTATATAAATATATATTTATTTACATTGAAAATATAGATATTTATTATTGCAATTATTAATTTTCTCTTTAATTTTTTAAACTGTAGAATGTACTTTCAGGACAGTGCGACCATAATTGATTTTTGGTATGTATACATACAATGCCTTTATTTTCTTAATCTGTTACATAAATATAAATCCAATGTGCTGGAAACATACACTTGTATGTTACAAGAATGAGAGAACGCTAGATTATTATGTCAATGCAAAACTGTGATAAGGGAGCTGTTCGGAATTAATACTTGATAACCAGCAAACTTGAGTATGGAACCGAGAAATATTAGATTTAAAATTTGTGAAAATCTGTAATTAAAATATGGGCATGAAGTCATATGTTACATACGCCTGTTGGCTACCAAGGTATAATGTTACCAGCAACATGCGCCTGTTGGTTTGCTGAATAGACTTCTTGCACTACTGTGCAACGAGAAGACACCATAGGAAAACTGGATCCAATGTTACTCAATTTAGAACGTTATACGGTGATCGTATTTCTTCCGAGCAGCTCAATTTTCGAACTTCTATGACTTGAATCAAAGCACGATATGCTGTACACAAATGACAATAGGTTCAACTCAGTGTTAAAGAAAATATCTACCCTGTTTCGGAGTTTCAATATGGATCGCCCGATAATGAGGCAAGGATGCTTCCGCTGAGACATCAAATTCGGTATCTTGAGATGTTGTAAAGCCCAAATGTATTTTTAGTGCAAAATAACGGATGGAGCGAGTGCAAATTTTTCTAGTGTTGAATACTGTCAAGAATTTTCAGATGGGAGGGGAATCACAATAAGCAACGGGAAATTAATCTCTGACGACCTGAATGACACACTACAACCCGCTCTCTCTTATATGTCCCCACTAACTGTTTGTACCACCAGTGTCTACAAGGGATCGAAAGTGTCAGGTGACTAACTCCAAAGTCCTAGACATATTTTATATTTAGCCGCTCAAATAGCATAAAATTGAGGTGCTACTGCTAAATTATTTTCGAAATTCTTGGAATACCCAATCTTCATGGAACAAGTGTTTGAATCTGTCGAAAGGAATGAATTAGCAGCATCTGCAGCATGATCTGCCACGCACCGGATATTTCATGTGTATTCTGTTTACACTTTTGTGTTTGCGTTTGCCTACTTCATTGTGTTGCATTTTTGTCCAAGTATTCGTTCCGGTGGCATGTCTTCAGGATCTCCTTGGAAAATGTTAACAAACAAGAGGAAATTGCATTTCACATGATCTCGCACTCACAACAGTTATCCCAGAAGGCCATGAATAAATTCAATTCAAACAAGTTCCATATTGTCCGTTAGTAATCTCTTACTGTCCCTCTTCAGGACACCATAATAGGTTGCTAAAATGGCATGAAGTTCTTTCGCAAAATTGTAATTACTTTTTCATTTTGCGAAAAAAAAAAGGAATGCGCAGAATAAACCCTTGTCCAAATATGTACCCAACATAAGTGTTTCTATTATTTCCAAACCGTTTTCTTCTCAGGAAAATGATTGAAAATAGATTGGGTATTACTTTCGTTATTTTTGTACTATTGACGAAATATATTTTTATAAAAACTTTGGTAACTTTTGTTTTGTACGGGCCAGTCTAGTAACTTTTGACCTGTTACGATTCGGCACAAACATCCACGTCCCTCGCGGGATTCGAGGCCGCGACCTTGATTTTGCAAAATGTTTGCAGCAATGTTATAATGTGATTCATAAGGTATTTCCTTTCGGTAGAGGATATTTACAAAATATTTAGAAAAAAAGTTTTATGTTAATATGCTAAAAATCAATCACATTCATAATGGAAATAGTTTTAAAACTACGAAAAAGACGTTTCGCTGCAAGAATTTCGGCGCACGAACTTACTGGTTAGTAAAAGTGCGAAGTTAAATATTTAGTTGCTATATCGTAATGTTCTTGCTGCCCTCTCTCAGAGTGCCCTAGGTAGAGAAAGTAATACACGGGTTTGCGGTTTTAGCCCTTAACCAATTTTATTATAAATTTGATAAATAAACAAGTTGCTAATAGGTTAACAAAATTAGCGTCCCGTAGACTACTGGTTACAGAAGTGTTTAGTGCGGACGTCTTCTCCTTGCATGGTGTTCTCTAAGGAGAGGCCAGGGATGTGGTGCCATGATAGAAGCGAAGCCCTCTGTACACGAAAGGAAGACACCAGAAGCGAAGCCCTATGTGGACGAAGGGAGAGAGTTATTAGGTAGAGTACACACCAGAAGCGAAGCCCTCTCTGTATCGGGATGTCCCAGAAGCGAAACCCTCTGTGGACAGGTGAAGGAAGAGGAGTTGACCACCCAAGAGTAAGTGATACCCAGTAGTTCTTGCTGGGTGAATGTAGGGGTAGTCTCCATGCTTCTCCTCCATCGATTCCAGCTCCCTCTATCTCTTGATATCAGCTCATCTGGTGTTTTGGTGTGGAGTTGTCTGTCGTCTGCCACTATTTATGTCACTTATTTGTTTGTTTTGATTACCTATTTACATACATGAACACTGTCAGTAACTTACGTAATATACGCATGTCTGTGAACACACGGGATATTGTAATATTATTATAACGATATCCAATTTCCCAACACCAGCAACCAGTTCAGTAGTAAATTTTACATTTTAAATAAATAGATTTCCAAACAGATTACGAACAATGATTAACCCTCACGAGAGAAGGAGAGAAAGATGTAGATGTTATAGAAGTGTTTCCGCTTAAATAGCTAATCGCCGCCACTAGGTGCAAGCGTTTGTAACAGTCCTGTTCGGCCGTTATCCTCCGTACTGCAGTGGGCATTCAAGACACACTGGGGATAAGGAGAAGTGATGGGGCTGCCAGGGTAAGAGACTACGTTCTCAGAGTTCCGTTCGTCTCGAAGACAAACTGTCGCCCAGGGAGGTTATCCCTCAAGGAAGGGACCTTCTGGTTCCTTCCTTGAGTATATGAGCTACTGGTTCTAGACCTCCGAAGAGATATGGCCACCCGCGGCCCACAGATTGTGGAAAGGTTGTATGACGTTCAGGAGTGCCTCTAAGTGAGTAACGGTCGCCTAAAGTTAATTTGTAGGAAAGGGGGAGAACAAGGGAATAATCCCCGCACTGCAATTCAACGCTGCAGGTTTCACTCCTCGTATGAGAAACAGTCGCTTGCGTGACCATACGAAGCTGAAGAAAGAATGTTAAAAAAAATCAGGTGGTCTGTATAGATGCTTGCTTTAATGTTACAAAAGCAAAAATAGAAAACACTATTTCACATTCTAACATACTATCTTATGGTCTAACGGTCAGGTGTCTTTCAGTCTGTTTATACAGAAGCCTACAATGAACTTTGATGGCTACTGATTTTATCCATCAAATATTTATAAAAACAAATGTTAGTTATTAACGAATAATTCACAATGTTATTCTTTCTAAAAGAATAGTTAATTCATATTAAAAATTTCTTTAAAATATATAGAGAAAACGACAAAAAGAATTCCCGAAATTAGATTACATGTGCGCCATGCTTTGTAGTCCAGTCAATCTACTAAATAACCTGGAACAAATTGCAATAAAAATGCCGTTGGTGGTTTCTGGTCCTATGAAGCATACTGAATAACATTTCAAAAGTCTACAAAATTCTGAGTGGCCGAAATCCGCCATTTTGGTCCGTCATCCTGGATATCGGCAACGAAGAACTTTGAAGCATAAATTTAACTGTAATTCTGCTTCTACAAGCTCGATTTTCATAAAGTTGGTGCCAAATTAAAGACCAGAGAGTGTAGATTTAGCAAATAGACATTATTTGGCAATGGCAAGAAGTTAAGGAAATAAAATGAATAAAGGTTGTTGAGGATATAATCCAAGATTTCCATGATATACGGAGAATTCACATATATTGGTGTATAAAACGTACGAGATACGTAAGATCTTTCACAATTTGAAAGAAGTAAATGACAGAGAACTTATTCCTTATAAATACCTCACATATGTAGTTGATGCACAAAATGGAAGTCAAAACAATCAGCGAAAGTTTTTGGCGTATTATAAATATGTGTACGGCTTTTAGAAAAAAGTGATGGTACAATCTTTGTCACAGCTGCGTTGAAATTGCTTATTCAAGATACGAAAATGAAAATATTGACGCTGAAATCAGACTAATGTAAAAATAAATATCGTCTACAACCACTAGCTCGGTGATCTCCTTTTGCAGGTATTGTTAATTGACACATTCAACATCTAAAAGGATCGTATTGTTGATCAGCGAGAAGACCTGATTTCTATACCAGCCTCAGGTTAAGAAATTGTTTCTGGTAGTTTGGTATTATCAAACATTCCCTCATCCTTGTTAGGTATGCTCATCGATGACTTCTTCTTCCTCTCCATCACTTACTACGATTTCAAGGTTACAATTTGTACATGATACACCTTGACACTCTGTGCAGGCTACAGAACAATCCACACCATGTTTGCGACATGAACATCGTGTTGACGAGCAGTCACTTTTACAACTACAGCGAATCACAAAGGATGGCTTCTGGGGCTGGTTGCACGTCTGTTATAACAGGAAGGTATTGACCATTTTGTTCCCGCCAGCCTCAGTCTTTTGGTATCAAAGTTCAATTTCCGAGCCATTCCTGTACTTGAAAATACACACGGAAGCTGTGATACTTCGCTGATGCTGATGTTGGTGGCAGTGACTGTGGATGTACTGGAAATTTATTTCTAGCAACTTTAACCGAGAGGCGCTTATATCGCATTGAATCTAATGAATCTGAGTTGGCACCACCATAGACAGCGACTAAGCTTTTCTCCCCAGCTGCAATTATGTTTTGCACATTTGATGTAGGACTGTTGAAAACTTTAGCATAGGCCACAAGTTCATGTTGCTGCTCCAATAATTTTAATGTGTTACCTTTTCAAACGTTGAAGAGTTGCGACGTTATGTCACAGCCCAGCAGAGCATGCATGAATGGAAGACTGTACTTACGATGTCCTTTCAAAGTCCTTCTTTAGCTGCTTTGATATCCCATATTCTATGTTTGTGATTATTGGATCTCTGATTGGGGTGGAAAAGCACAGTATGGTCATTGATGCTTACATAGTAGTAAAGGAGTACAAGAATATCCGTGACATCTGCAATTACAGTAACATTTTGTGTTTTAGCTGCTGCTAAAGCGGATTTCACAATCTCGAGGTCGGCATCGCCTCTGGAGTGGAGAACCTCATAACCACATTCTTTAAATTTATTGCTTAGCAAATGTAAAAATCGCTGTTTGTTATTCTGATTTGCTAATAAATCTTCTTTCTTAAGATGGAGTGTGGTTTCTGGCTTGAGGTAAACATCAAGTGTCCGCCGCCCTTTGCATCTTCTTATATGAGTACCATCTTTGGTGGAAGGTTCCCCAGAATATTTATCAAATACTATAATTGCTTCCTTATAGCGACGTTGAACATACATGAGGTAATCAGTACAAAGTTCTGAAAAACTGCCATTGACACTATGGAACACGGTGTAGTAGAGCACCTCGGTCAAGAACGTACAATGGATGTAATGAATTTACCTCAGTTTCTTTCTGTGTTGACTGTAAATTGGACCAGATGGCATCCGCCAATGCTGCTTTGTTGGCTTTTCTAGGAAGTTGTGAAGCATCAAACAAGGAACTGGGTAGCTGCAAAGCTCTTATTTGAATAGATCTTCAGAGATGATTCCCTGTGATGAAGGAAAAATAGTCAAGCGCTGGAATAGAAGATGAGAATCGAAGTTAATTGTGTCCTCTTGCACTCGTTCTGACTCCCATTGTTACTGACTGCTGTTTTCGCTTAAATGAATAAACCCAAACCTGGTTTCCTTGCATAGACTTAATAATCGCGAGCCCGATTTCTGAAGCTTTATCCACGTTTAACGGGGTCTGGTGCAACCATACCTGATGTTAAGCTTCGGAGTGACCCATCCATCTCAAAGGGATTGATATTCAGGAAAAGATGCTTAAGTTCTTGAGAGCTAGTTTGTCCCGCATTTGCCTTGCACTGGAAGCTTCCTTATGTTGATCAGTGGTGTGGAACTTAACTTCAGTAAACTCTTGCATTGCGCTGTTGACTTCATTACACGGCACCATTGATTGCACCCAGAATTGTCGTTGGGCTTCTGTCATTCCTCTTCCTCGTGTGAGAACTCCGGCTCCTTTTATAGTTCTCATTAGCACCTCTTCAATAACTAAATCCGTGGACAGCCCAGCCCAGAATTGGTTCGTTCGACGTACGGCATGAAATCCTTCAATGAATTTTCTGTGACTACATGGGTGAGTAGAGTACTAGGAAGTCTCTGCATATTTTGAAGAAATAGGTAACAACGTTTTGCGTACAGGTTATGACCAGCTTCCGCAAAGTATGGAAGCATTTCTTTTAGGCTTTGAAGGTGTAGAACCCAGTCTACAATTCTTTCTGAAGTAATGAAATCTTGTAGAATATCTGCCATAGTCATATCTTGAATCCACAATCGACTGGTTCTACTTGATTCATTCTTGTTCTTTCTCACCTCTTAGAGTCTGTCATAGACCTTCTTCAAGCTGTCATCCTGTAGAGATTCATCCCTGGCATCCACAGTTGCAGCTGCGTACAATGCTTTTATATCAGCGATCAAGGAGTTACTTTTTTTTCCTGTCTGTACTTTCAGCAGGTGGATGTGCTTCAAGTCCATTATCTACTTCCATACCACCTTCTTGAATTTCTTGGTTGCGCTCATTACAAACTGGTTGGTCCTTGAGGTACGTATCAGTTTTGTTGTCTAAGGACATTATAGGAATCGCAAAGACTTATTTTAACAACCAAGCATTAAGCATACAGTCTATAAGAATATATCCTCTGCGAGCTCTAGCCAATGATTTTCTTGTAAGCATGTGCACTACAGCATTGTTAGCATAAATTGCTTCAAGCGCTTCTTGAATTCCAGAATTCGCCATCAAATGTCCAATACAACTAAGGAAGCTCATTTCAATATGCAATCCACCTAGTAAATGCACCACATCTTTCAAGTAGCTTCCGTTTGGTTCATTCCATATGATAGTCAACACTTTCCACCAGAGTGATTGATCAAATGTCACAATCGGTGTTGAGTTGTTACGACGTGTATGAGAATCTAATAACGTCAGTGTTGAGAAAATGCAGGTTAGGACCGTTGGATCCATGTCCACTAAGGGCAGGAAGAAGATGGAGGATCTTCCAGGATGCTCTCCATTGTGAAACATATGCATGGCTGCTGACCACCCAGGCCATGAACATTTTAGAAAAGGTGTGCATTTCCAGATAACTTCGGGAAGCAATTTCGATTTTTTTATTCTGAAAACAAATGTCATTAAGTTCTTCAAACAAAAGATTTATCTTTGTGTTTGGTGGTTTGTACGTTATTATGGAGAACGTTCCTGTATCTATGATGTCCTTGATTGAAACATTGTTTTTTTTTTTTTTTTTTTTTTTTTTTTTTTTTTTGAAGTAAGAGAGGTGCTGATATTTCTGATGAATGAGTTACTGTTGCAATCATTCCCATTCCATGAAATGTTCCATGTCCATCAAGATTCCGTATATTGTGGTCAATGTTATAGTGCATACGTTGATGGGATTGACCAGAAACATCAAGGTCTGTAACTGCTACAAGACCTATAGAAACAATCAAGGAACTATACAGATAATGGAAACTTGGATAAAATCACTAAAATTTTGAATTCATTCTATGACCTTTTAGGTATCTATAACTCAGGCTAGGAACAGCGAGGTGATAGGATATGGGGAAATGTTGGCCAGGGCCTTTGTTAAGGTGCCATTCCGGCATTCATGTAGTGAAACTAAGGAAAACTCTGGAAAAAATCAGTCAGGACGGTCAACCGTGGGATTCAAACACACTGTCGATCCGAAGTTCGGCACCCTAGCCATTGGACCATGGGGATTGGGTTGGTAAAATCACGCAAGAAACATAGTACATAATCTATAACATCGGGTGACTGTTAGAGCATTGCTATTGCTAATCATGTTAAAGTCAATATGACAAAGCAGGTAGACTTTTGATATGTTATTCAGGTACTTCATCGGGCCGAAACCATAAACAAGATTTTTGTTGCAATTTGTTCTCGATTAATCCCCTTTTCAGGCTTAAAATAGGCTGGTTTCATAAAATCTCAGGAACTGAGAAGCACCATTTTTTTAAACACTGTTGTAAATAATTTTAATTGTTCTGTAGAAAATTATTTCTATTTTGATACTAAGTTTATGCAAATCGGGTTTATGGAGGCCGAGTTACAGCTAAATTTATGTTTCAAAGTCCTTCGTGGCCAATATCCAAGATGGCGGACCAAAATGGCCGACTTTGGCCATTCAGATTTTGGTAGACTTTCTATATGTTATTAGGTACACTTCATAGAACCAAAAACCGCAAACAGCAATTTTGTTGCAATTTGTTCTAGGTTAAGCCCCTTTATCTCCTAAATTGACTGGACTATTGGGAAACTTTTTAGTTACACAATACATATAGTGAATTTATTATCGTAAACGGGCTGCGTAATCAACACTGTTATACTTTCCCTTGTCTTTTCTAACCTGCTTCTGTAAGCGTTCCCTTACCTTTTCTAACACTTCGAGGACTAATTAGACCGGCATATTAAGGCGAGACGCAAATGTCAAACTTGTCCCTAGGTGGCCGCTAGTGAAAATGGTGCAATGTTGCCACATGTAATGAAGACCATCGGACGTGCACGGCAATCCTTATGTTCTGCAAAAACACGTCCGTCTCTTTATAGCAAATATTCACGGAAGTAACAACAGCAAATAAGGTCACAATGAGTTATTTTGCATAACTAAAATTTAAAAAAAAAATGTACGTCCTTCTCAAGCATGAGTGGGTGAACATGGAACGGCATGTAAAATGCAAAGTAATTTTTGGTGCTAAAAATTCGTTTAGTATTTGCATCGCTTATAATGATAGAAATCTTATCTAACTTTGTAAATAACATGAGTAAGACACGTTAAACCTGGGCTTGCATTGTTTGTGTTATTTTCTATATACTCGGTATTCAGAGCAGGGATTTCACCAGAATTTTCAGTTTGGAGGACTTAGAGTAAAAATTGGGAGGGTGTATGTGGAGTTTTGCACGTTTTCCTGTTGATTTTATCCATAAAAATATTTGAGTGGTAATTTCGAAGAATCACTTGTCACACTATTTAATAACTGTTAGGGTATGTGGCTGGTATTACCGTCAATATATCGTACTGGATAATACTTGTAAGAAGAAACGGATGAGGTATCGTTGCTGTGTTTCCGTTTTTGTTTATGCATTTCACGACGTGCTTCTGCCAATAAAAAGTTTCAGTCCTGTAAATTCAACGCATCTGGCATTCAATAACTTTACATTTACTAACTCCGAAAAGATCTTTTTTCGGAGTTTTGTTCTGCATTTAATAATTTCCAGTTGGTACCCATAGTCCCAAGCCAGAGATGACTAAAGGCACTGGCGGTCTGTGTCACTGTTGCCTTTTTGCGCCACACCTATTTTCTTAAGTTCTTTATCTTTTATGTCAATCACTCTAAAATATCGAATATGTAATAATATTCTAGATATCGGTGTTAAAGAAATCAATAGTTTCCTTTTATGAAAAGAAAAAAATACTTCACAAGTTCACAGTTTAATCTTGGTGTTGTTACAGCACAACGTTACACCCCCTACAGGAGTTTTCAAAAAAAAATCATTAGTGATTTTTTCGATTCTGGAATTTTGTATTGACGATATATTAAAAAACAATAAATCACTGGGTATCTCATAGGGTTGTTCGTCGGACTCGGACTGTCCGAAGTCCGGGCATTTTAGAGTTCGAGTCCGATTAAATGTCCGGACAGTCCGAGTCCGAACTTAAGTCCGATTTGAATAGAAAGTCCGATTTCGAACAGTCCTAATTCGGACAGTCCGAGTCCGAACAGTCCTAATTCGGACAGTCCGAGTCCGAACAGTCCGATTTCGAATAGTCCGAGTCCGATTTTGGAGGAAGACAGGTTGAAAAGAAACCTCCAGTTTCTTTTCATCAGTGGGTCTTTGTTAAAAGCCGATACTGAAAAAAAAGGTGGAAAAAAAAGGTCTTTTCTTCCACTCCCTCCTTATTCCACTCTTCTTTTGTAGTGTAGTTGTAACCGCATCCTCCCTTCAGGGAAATGAAAATGTGGAAGGAAACTGGAAATTTGCGTAACAGCATAAAATGACAAAAATAGGGGTTTAGGTACACATGCATAGCCTCCCTCTTTCTCAAGTACAACAGCAGTTATAGCTATCTTTCCTAAAAAATTATGGGTGCCTGAAATATTTTTTTTAATCGTTTGGCATAACGAAACTTACTATTGACAAAGAACTCCTCCCTTTCCCTTATGTGTAAAAGAGAAACTTATATTGGTGAATAGCAGCTTCTTTTTCAAAGAAAAAACGACGGAACATAACATTGTGAAAAGTGAATAAAAAGTGAACATAAAAAGTGAATAACATTGTTTTAGAATAATGGATGAAGCGTGAAATAGCAGAAGCACTTGTGTCCCAATATAAGAGGTTTCTGTGAGTGATGACATTAATTCAACACATTTTTTTTTCCTGCCCACATTTGATCATTTGCTCCAAGTTTTATTTTATTGCATTGTTTTGCTGTGGCATTATCCCATCCCTCCTTGCAAGGCATTGCTACGGTAGAGGGAGAGAGAGAGAGAGAGATTGTTCACTTTCCATCCTCCACAAAGGAAGCATGGTAAATTGAAAGTTATAATTCGAAGCTGGGGAATCGTTTCCGTTTCTTGAGAAACCTTCCGACAATAAAAGCGGCCCAGTATGTTATTCATTTAGCATTTCACGTAAGTTGTAGGGGTTTGTTGGATCATGACCCACCCCACACTTGTATTAGTCCTGGTTGAATCAATTGTTTTCTTTTTTGGCAATCACTGCCAACGCGAAACAACCGTTTTAGCACAGGCGGCATAAGGGAGGGGGGGGGGGTAATTTCCCCCCAGCTGGGTTTGAGAATATAAACGCACAAAAACGTTTAAAAAAACTTCTCAGAAAAGACAAGTCAAACCGACATAATAACACACTGAAATGTAATGGAAAATGTTTTTATTTTTTCAATTTCGATTTTTTGTAGGAGTTTGGAACACAATTTACAACTAAAATAACTACTTGTGGTTGTAACGCGCTAAGCAATGTGGGTTAATGAATTTTAATTGTCTGTTATAGTAATTGATTTGGCGGCGATCTCACAGAAAATCGAAAATGAGAGAAAGATTTTAAGAAGAGTTTTTATTTTTACTTCTAGTGAGTTTTATGTCGGGTGTTTATCTCCGTCTTCTGTCAAGAGGTTTATATCTATATACTCTTTTCCTTTCATGCTCAAGAATAATTGTGCATTTCGTCTGCATGAAGTCACAATAGGTTCGCCGAGAAATCCTGTGCGATGCCTGTTCAACATTAACTCGACCTATCACGGTAATCATTCTCAAAGGGTGTCCACTGGCACACTATTATGCCGCGAAATTTCTTGTCTGTCCCGTGCCGCGCCGCGAGAACACAAATATCTTTTATTAAAATGATAAAATAAAGGAAAAATGAAAAAGAAATGTAATATTAATAAGAAATGTAAGAATTAATAAAGAACGTTATTTATTAATACAAGAGGAACAGTAGATTGTAAATAACGAATTGGAATTCTAAAAATTATTGAGTCTGTTCTCTTGAGAATGTCTAGCTTCTGCAATTTTTAAAATAATTAATTTCTTTTACTTTTATTTCGGGTTTGTCTTGGTGTCTTGTTAATTTTCTACGCACTTGTTACGTTTGATTGCGTGTAGTAACTGGAAGCAGCGTAAACCACAGCAGTGTGATTTTTCAGACTGCTTTTGAGAATTATAATATGAGAATTAGTAGGCCTCTTTTGAGGTTTTCTTTCCTCTGCATTTTTTAATCGCCTGGCTCGGGATATGTTTAGTTTGGTTTGTAGAATTACTAGAAGACAGGAAAACTTGCGTCTTCTAAGTCCTATGTTGAGAAGTCTTGTTTATATTTTTATAATAGCAATTCTCTTCGTTTGGAATATTGTCACTTTTTTGTGCTAATAGCAAGTAGTCAATATAAGCAGTGTACTGCCTAAACGCTTGGTACTTTCGGGTCAATTTTAACTCTATATCGGTTTTTATATTTCTCCCTGGAGATTATATATATATCAGCAGACCGAGATATGTGGAAGGAAAAGGGGGAGGCCTTCATCCAACAATGGATAAAAAAAGGCTGATTATGATGATGATGATATATATATATATATATATATATATATAGAGAGAGAGAGAGAGAGAGAGAGAGATGGATAGAGGAGGGAGAGAAAGAAAGACACTTTCCTCCAAAAGTAAACAAGAAAGGGAAGCTGTTTCTTTTCTCCAGGAAGCAAAAACAAAACCTTTATCTTATATAGGATATATATATATAATCATATCCAGCCGTTTTCTATACGCTGCTGGATGAAGGTCTTCCCCTTTTCTCTCTCCACATATCTCGGTCTGCTGCTATCCTCATCCACGTAGCTTCTAAAAAACGCTTGATTTCATCTACCCACCTTACATTTAGACGTTGTCTCGGTCGTTTCTTTTCTATAGGAATCCAATGTACTACATTTGTTGTCCACCTTCCATCTGTTCGTCTAGCTATGTGACCGGCCCATCTCCACTTCATCTTCTTCGCAGTCTTGATTACATCCTCTACTTTTATTTGTGCGCGAATCCATTCATTTGTCTTCCTGTTCCTCCTGGTTATTCCTAGGATGCATCTCTGCATTGCTCTTTGTGTGACTCTCAATCTTCGAGTCGTTTGCGCATTCAACGTCCAAGTTTCACAGCAATACATCATCACAGGTAAGACACATTGATTATAAACTTTACGTTTCAGACACGTTGGTAGTTTGCTTTTGAAAATAAAGTGTAGTCTTGCAAACGAACTCCACGCCATTTTACATCTTCTATTTATTTCATCAGTCAAGTTGGCATTCAATGTTTTGAGCTGCCTTAGGTAAATATACTCATCAACTATGCGCATTGGCTCTCCACTAATCTTTATTTCCCTTTTTGCAGCATGTTGATTGTATATGACCTTTGTTTTACTTAAATTCATTTTAAGGCCTATTTTCGAACTCTCCTTAATCATTTCTTCCATTCTGGTTTGTAGTTCTTCCGCATTTGTAGCAAACAGGACTATATCATCAGCGAACTGTAGGTGATGAAGATATTCCCCATTCATTTTAATTTCAACTTTATCCCAGTTTAAATTCTGGAACACTCTCTCCAGGACCGCAGAAAACAGTTTCGGGGAAATTGAATCTCCTTGCCTTACCCCTTTTCCAACTTTAAATTTTTCACTTTCTTGATGTAGTCTAATGACAGATGTGGCAGTCGAATAAATGTTTCGCAGTAGCTTGATCTTGATGTACGCATTTTCGATGCCTTGATGTTCAAGTGATTTAAGTACTGCTGACAAGGAGACCGAATCGAAAGCTTTTTCAGAATCTATGAATCCGAAACATAGTGGAAGTTCATATTCATTAGTCCTTTCCATAACTTTATTCAATGTTTGTATGTGGTCCATTGTGCTAAATCCACGATGAAATCCGGCTTGTTCCCTTCCCTTGTTAAAATCCAAGTCCCGTTCAATACGATTCAGAATAACTTTGGTGAACATTTTGTATAGAACTGACAGTAAACTAATTGGTCTGTAGTTTTTGACGCGTTCTTTGATCCCTTTCTTGTGCACCAAAATTATAACAGCATTATTCCAACTTCTGGGTATTTCTCTCTTCCTCAGACACATTGAAAATAATTTCACAAGTTCCTCTTTCATGTTTACACCTCCCGATTTAAACATCTTTGCTGTGAGTCCATCTTCTCTTGGCGATTTTTCGTTCTTCATCCCTCGAAGTACTTTATCCACTTCTTTCATTACATCTGGGATATCTACATAATTTTTTCTGAATCTTCATTTCCTAGCTCTTCTTCGGAGTAGTACAATTCTCTGTAGAACTTTTCAAATATTTTTATAATTTCTTCCTTATTTCTTGTTACGGTCTCATCTAGTGTCTTAAGGCTCAATCCAAGTGAGTTTTCCCGCCTTTCTCGTTTTACGTCAATTATTCAGATTTCAGTAGAAGAAAACAGAAATTAACTTTCACAGACTATAGTTTGTTTCGTCCTTCAATATTGAGTACAATTAGTTTTAATTAAATGCTAGTAGTAACTGCAGGATTGTGTGCAAACACTTGAGGGACATTATTCTGTCCAAAAAATGTCTGTACACAATCCTGAGTTTACTATTAATATTTTATTAAAAGTAATTGCACTCATTACTGAAGGACGAAACGAACTTTTGTCTCTGAAACTTAATTTCTGTTTTCCTCTACTGAAATTTGAATAATTGACGTAAAACGAAAAAGGTGGGAAAACCCACTTGGATTGAGCCTTAACGGCAATTATTTGCTTTTTCCCTATCATGAGTTGCTGTTTGGTTTTCCTCAGGCTCTTGTTCTCCTCGATTGTATTTCTAAGAAGATTTTCGTTATATCTTCGTACATCCTCTCTTATTTTCTTCCTTGCGGTTTTATTTAGTTTTTCACACACACACACACACACACACATATATATATATATATATATATATAATAATAAATCACAGCCATATTCAATCCATTAGTGGATGAGGCCTCTCCCCGAAGGGAGGAGTTGGTCTACTGCTCCCATGCTGACCAGACGGGTTGGGAGAGGAGAGACGAAGCTCTCACTGTGATCGCTACCTCTTTATTCAGGTAGCTCCCCAATTGGCCTCACGACGCTGGGTGGACGCCGCACAGGCAACACCATCTGGAGTACTGCAACGGTCACCCGTCCAAGCACTGACCAGACCCAGAGCTGCTTGACTTCGGTGATCTGACGGGAACCGGTAGACCAGCTCGGCTAGGGCGTTGCCATACTCGTATATAGATAGATAGATAGATAGATAGATAGATAGATAGATAG
>JAGDQP010027835.1:0-11530 GCA_022664845.1 Lepisma saccharinum
ACGGAATCGACGAAACCAAAATTGCGCGTGATTGGCTGTTACAGTATCAGGACCATAAACACTATTCACATTTGCAGCCGCCTGGCTTGCGTTTTCGCCTTTATCGAAGAAAAACTGTAAAATATAGCGTATTTTCTCTTTGCTAGTGTCCATTTTGACGCGCGCTCACACAACACTGAGTCAACTCATCACAACTATCTGAACAGTGTTTGTAGCACGTAATCTCATCGTTTGAACGCCATCTCGTTGAACCCGATCGGACTTATACAACGCGAGATACAGATCACTGAAGCCATCTATTGGCAAAATAATGGATTACTTTTTACTACACCAGATAGTATTGCACTATATCTGTCAAATTAGTTGTTTGAATGGTTTCTCTAGAACACGGTAAATCACAGACACAATTACCAAAAGCAAATTTGACATCACATTCCTCCAGATCGTCTCCGTCGGCATAAGCCGGAACGGGAATGATAGCGTTCCTGACCCAAAAGCTCAGTTCTATCCCGAAAGTTTATTGCCGCGTTGCTGCAATTGTTCAAATAATGTCCGGGGACAAAATAGGACTAAGAAAGTAGAAAATGGGGTGCAGATATAAAAATTATGCCTTTGGAGAGTTTACTCCCCCACGGATTGACGGTTCTGGTTCCTCAAATAAGCAGTTTCTTCAATCTGCGTCTGGCCTTTGAATATATGGCGCAAAAATATGTTGGTAATTTGTTAGATCCTACCTGTTTGTCCGGAAACCTCCAAATAAATACTTTGCCACGCTCTGGCCTGGATCCTGCTCCTTCTAATGCCCACCAATGTAACTTGTGAGCCGCTGTAGCATAATCCCACACCTAAGGCTTGAGGCTCGTTGTTACTGACCATACTGGTCCACACACACACATGCTGAATTTGTGTACAGATGCATTGTCATTTACACAATTCAATTTTCGGCTTGTACCAACGTATTGAACACGACAAGTAAACATATTCAATAAAAGTAAAATTGGAATCAACACGGAGAAGCAAACTGATGAAAAGGTTTTTCGAAGATTAGGGCGCACTAAACACGATTTAGCCACACATACTTATTAATATCTTAACACGTAAAAATAATTATTAACGTTGGATAGATATGTGTGACTACCGAATCACGCTTCACTCGAAGTTATGTCGACGAGATCTTTAACTGTTCTGCCCTTCGAAAATCTAGCCTTGCCCTTGTCTCCGTGATGACCCACTTTCTTTCTCCTCCTGACACTCAAAATTTCAAAAGGATCCATTCCTTTGCTATTACTGTTGTATACATGCCGTTCTGGTGTGTATTTCATTCGACAAACCGTTGCTGGTGTCTACTTAGGTGCGAAATCGGTACGTGCTTCAAGTAAGATGTACAGGATTCTTTCTTCATTGGTGGTAACATACAGTGTCTTCTGATTCCAGACCTAGTCCTCGACTTGTCGGCGACAACTACATTTACAGGTCTATAAAATGCACGGTAGCATATTCTTTGTAAGTTGGGAAGTCATTAGCCATTGTAAAACGCTGTTTTTCTCTTTTCCAAATTGCTTCCAACGTGCAGCCGGTTGAACTTCTGTTGTTTGTTTCTTTATTCTTGAAGAAACACCGAAAATGAAAACGGGATATAAAATGAAACAAAAAAAGAGTTTTGATTTAATTCATCCGATTTGCATATAAAAATTCATATTGACACAATTACAACAAAACATGCATAAATACGATGATGCGAGCTGTTACACAATAAAGGATGTATATGATGTAACTTCAGATGCCATTAAAATAATGTGAAGTTTAAATCTAGGTTTAATTTAATCACACAATCACAAATTGATTAATAATTAAAAATACTGTGAAAACGGAAACGGATGTTCGAAAGTTTAAAATTTGTTACTAGCAAATTTCATTATTTCTGTGTATCACCTATAGTGTTACAGTTGCTAAAGTACGTTTACTAGTAACAGATTTGATTCTTCTCTGTTTTCTTGACTTCAATGAAATATCTCGATAATGAACCTACATTATTGTTGACAGGCTTTGGAATTAATTATAAGTTCTTAGTTAATTAAATGTCAGTTTTTAATAAATTCTAATAAATGATCCATTGTTCAACATTTCAACCAGCTTGGGAATTATGCATGCCTCATTGATATTACCGACTAAGCAATAGAAAGCGAAGTGGATTAGTGGTCATGTTAGACTTTTATCGTTAGTAAAAGAAAATCCGCCCCTTTCCCTTCTTAAAAAACAAGAACCCCTTCGTAATCATTTCCCACTTCCTTTACTCCTTCAAAATGTGGAAAACCAGAAAAGCCGTTAGAATTTTAACGGTCAACATATTATTGGCAAGGAATAATGATGTGTTAACTCACTTTCAACTTTGCATAAAATATATCTTCACCTTGGAACCAGAAGGTACTATGTCCACCTTTTGGCAAAATGGAGTTAATACTGCATTCAAAGACCTGGTAGTGAAAGGCATCAACCCCCAAAATAATATCTCACAAAACGACCTACAAGTGGCTAGAAATGTTAGAAATGAAATTAATTTACACAGGTTTTAAATGGAACTTCAAAACTTCAGAACTGTTTTTTCTCAAAAGTAGCAAAAGTGGACATATTACAGTACCTTCTGGTTCCAAGATAACGATATATTCTTTCTAATAAATACAATCGCACATGCTGTCAAACAGGTGTCAGGTCACGAAAGCAATTAAGCCACAGACATTTAAAATGCGATTACTAACAGAAAAAAATGAAACTGTGACAGTTTAGAAATGTTTTCTGGTTCCCTTGGGATGGACGTATCCACAACTTACTTGAATAATGAAATCTTTGGTTTGATATTTGAATATTTTCATATTGCTGACAAATCCTTTCGAATTCGTATTATATGTTAGTCCATGATTTGGATTGGGATTAAAATAAACGAAAAAGTTACCCATGTGAACATGGTTAATGTGATATCCGAAATAACCAGGAACCACACAGATAATAAGAATGTGATTACTATTTACTTGCATTGGTCTGACAACAGTTTGGACAAAAAAATGTTTGATAGCGCAAGGAAGTAGTAATCTCGCTCAACTGGTGATACTACAGTGGAACCTCGATAACTCGAATTTCTTGATATCTCGAATTTTATTTATCCCCTTCATCTTCCCTATTCCACTTCATGTTAATTTAACTCTACAAGTCGAATGTTGTAAAGTCAAAACCTGGATAATTCGAATTTTTGTTGTTTTCTGGACGTGTTCAACCTTTATAACTCGAAATCTTCTGCTTAGGAACCTATACAAGTCGAAGTTACGGTATAAATACCTCTATAAGTCGAAGTTTCATCCAGGTAAACCTTTGTATGTCAAAATTTAGAGTTAAACGAACTGAACCGAGGCGTTAGATGCTCACATCAATGCTAGTGGTGTCACAGTGAGTATCTGTTAGGCCGTGATCAGCAAGCAATCAAGTGTTTCATACGTTGGCGAAGCGTCAGTTAGTTCCGACCCTCTATGTCTCGAAGTTTCATATTATTCCTCTCAATAAGTCGAAATACAATATTCGGTATCCCGGCTTGAGCCATAGATGCCTAATGACCATAACATAAATTCAAATGCAAGAATTTAAGAGGTGATTGCGAATATTAAAATAAGAAAGAAGTTCCTATTAAACGTGGTTGATATTCCGCTTCGTTCTGGAGATACAGTGTTTCCGACTCGGAGCCTAATGTCGACGACTAAGAGTGGGAAGAAAATGAATAATGCTTGATAAATCAGAAACGACACATTGAATACAAGATTTGTTTCCGGAAATTTTCTTCTAACAACACAGTGTATATGAGGAGTGAAAACACAATGTCACTGGGTTCTCAGTGTTGCCAACCTGATGAAACATTTACATTTTTCAAATGGCGCTACGTCGTGTTATTGGGTATTTGGAATCCTCTAGTGATGATAAACAACATACGTGAAGCATACATCGAAATGTTGCAAACTATGGATAAGGCATTAATGAATTCAATTGAGTTATAATGCCTTTAGGCTATAGCAGACGCTTCGTTGCTACATTGATTTCCTTTTTGTTTTTATTGCTTCATGCAGTTTTTCCATTCGTAGTTTAAATACTATCATCAAAAACTATTGTATTTACCTGATTTATTTCTGAATAAATCATAACATTTACAGGGATGCACTTTCCTTCTTCATTACGTGTTTTTCTTAGGCGGAGTTTTGTTTCACGAGTCTGTGAAATGTGGAACTCCGGATTCCCATGATGCTCTGGATAACGCTATGTAAGATGGATGAATTGCTCATCTAAAAATAAAGGATGTTGGAATATCCAACTTTAATTACATAATCCTGCCTTATCCGGCAGTGATTACTTCCAAATTCAATGTTCGTAAGTAAAAGCTGCATATATATAAATGTTGTTTGAAGACTTTTAAGAAAAACAGCTTAACGTCCGTTGAGACATGTGCAACTATTCCCGCAGTTGAAGTTTTTTCGGTGAGTGAAGTAAAAATTTCTTTTGATAATGAACTATTATTCAAGAATTCATTTTTTATCATCATAGTGACAGTGATATAATTTAATATGTCTAACTAAAAAGTTATACTTCCCTAACTAACGAAGAAAAACAGTGCTTCCCTGGTACTCTGTAATTGAAATGCTGAAAGACTGTTGAATGCTAACGAAATTAGAAGTCAAATTTTGTTGATTGCAATATTTGTTTCTACAAAGTTTATTCAAGAAGGGCAGTATCCCACTCTAAACTAATTCTATACATCATTCTGTAATAGTTTAACACTATACAAAACAAGCAAAGTATTGTTCAGAGCTTGTGTTCTACGAAACTTGTTCAGATGTATCAAGCATTAATTTCTTTATTGGTGAAAGAAAAAAATCACTTTCCAGCATGTGTCATTTTGCATATGTCATAAGTAAAAAAACCTGGCTACCGCTCCTATAAAGTTTACGTGAGCTACTTGAACATGTCACTGCTTCAGAGTGTGAAGTGTTACATCCATAATAATTAGTGTTTGCAATATGATGTCTCGTGCCAAATGTATGCAGGCAATTAGGCCACACATTTTCATATTATTAATGTGTGTGCTTCTTAAACTGTTACCGTGTGTGTGGCAGTGATTTGAAAGCATTTATATGTTGTTCTATGATGTGTTCTGTACAGGCAAAATGTACTGCGTGTCCTGCAGCAAGCTATTTGCACACAAGGTTTGTACGGTAACTATTACCTACTCCAAAAGGCTATAACAAATATGGGCCTACTTGTGCTGTTGTTTACCAGCAATATGTGTATGGTTAGCCCTATTGTGGTTTATAATATTAATTTTGTCCACTCCACTTTTTCACTTCTGTGCTTTTATAATAATATTAATCATGTCTACTTCACTTATTCACCCTCACTTGTCTGGGGGTAAAGTCAAGTATGTCCACTCCACCTTTGCACTGTTGCTATCCAAGAGCTGTTATTTGGGTCTAGTATAAATACAAGTTAATTATATAAACAAAGCAAAAATCAAGTATCATTGAAATGTTTGTGTAGTATTTCTCTCTTATTTTTCTTTACTGGAAGTAAAAATCTGCTTCACAATGATATGCATAATTTTTTTTTTTATTTTTTTTATAAGTGTCCAGTATTCAATATTCATACAGTATTAATTATTAATAATCAAGTGTTTTTGTGTGTGTTAAGTATGTGATTTCAAAAATAAGGTTTGTGTGTATTTTAGGCCCTTTTCAGTTAGAAATCACACAGTAAATTCTGATCACTTTACTTTAGGTCCTCCGGACCTGTAACTAAAGATGCTTCGCTTATCAGCTATATTATTGCACCAATATATCTATATTTAATGCACAAGACAGTAATAAGATTATATTCAATTCATTTTCCAGTAAATACTCAAAAGCAATTAGTAAACAAATTTTTCACGTTATTTTCTCAGTGTTGATTTATGTTTACGTATATTTTATTAGCAAAAGCCAGTTAGTTTAGAAATAATTAGCGATCATATAGAAAAAGGTATTGGAAATATACAAAACTTGCATTTTTCGTTTTACTGTTTTGTCTAAAATTAAACTGTTGTTGTTGTGTTTTTTTTATTATTATTATTACAAAAATATACTGGTCTTAGTCCAATGTAAGTTCCTTTTGCGTAACGGCACCAGTTTTGGACCATGTATTTTGAAAGATTGTATAAACATAATTCAAAGTCAGAGAATATTTATTTTATAATAAATATTATATAGAAATTAGTTAAATGTTTCCTTTTTGCCATTTTCATTTCATTTTTAGGCCTTCAGCCTGTATTTTGAAACAAGGTGAATTTAAGTAAGCATTCTTACATAATTAGTTCCAAATATTTCTAAGGTTTTTGTTTCGTGGCCGATTTTCTCGTTTGTTTGTTTTGCTGTCGTATCAGCTTTAAATAGGTATACTTTAGCCAGTATTTGTTCCTTATTGGGATTGTTAGTCAATACTGGGGTTTCAAGTATAGTTGTTTTTCTGCGTCGTCGACTTTGAATGGTGCTACTGTAAGATGTGATGTCGTGTGTATAATCTTTGGAGGCCTAACCAGTTCCATTGATCAGTGAATGATCTGATATTACAGTGAAGACTTCAGGTTGGTAAGTTCTTCGTATTTAGTGGAGTGTTGTTGCCACTACTGAACTTTGAAAATATGGTTTATTTTATTGAGGAGCTGAGTACTCCTTTTGTGTATTTGAGTTTCTATAGCAACCCAGGGTATGGTGAGTACTGTGTGGGTTGAGTTTAGGTTAGGTCCTCTCACTGCCATGACCTTTTGAGAAGAATGGTAATTATGCACCGTTGACTTGAAACTTGGAGCTCCAGTGTTCTAACAATTTCCTGGGGGTACCAATTACTGTCTAGGCATGATTTTTCTCTGTGTTTAGCATGGCCATCCTTTAGCCAAGTGAGCGTCTGTCTGGAACTTGGCCGGGAGTTTGTTCCTTCTCCGTAAAAAGGAAGTTCAATGCACTTGTGGTAACACAGTGGTGGCCACCGGGGAGGGATGTTTCAAGGCAATTTTGGCTCAGGCCGGATGGATGATGATGGAATGAAGAAAGTGGGAGGAAACGAGAGAACGCCGAGAAAACACACCCACACGGTTTTTGATCACCACAAAGCCCACATGGCATGACCAGAGATAGATCCTACAACCCCAGCACCAGAGAGGATAAGGCATGAGATGAAATATCCTAATACAATGCGTAGTTTGTATAAGGTCGCGAAAACCTTTGTCTTATACATAGTTTGCATCACTGTGATGTGTGCTTTACGTATGTTATCATCACTAAAAGTTGCAAAATACTTAACATAACGTAGTACCATTTGAAATTTTTAAACATTCTATGTTGGCAACACTTATAACTCGGTGACATCGTGTTTTCAATCCTGATATCCACCATGATGTTGGAAACGAAATTTTCATTCAATGCATCCTTTCTGATTTATCAAGGAGTAGCCGATTACCCGGGTATTTATTTATCCTAATCTTCTATTAGACAGGAAAAGGAATTAATTCTATCGATGTCATTTTGGACAATTTATTTTTTACTCCTCGTCACCTCCCATGTCGATGAGGGCTGAAATTGAACTTAAACGGCACTGGGAGTGTGAGTGACACTATTCATCTCAGCGACCCCGAAAACTATAGATTTGACATTAATGTCGCTCGTTTAAGGTAATTTTACATGTCACCCTCTTCTCACCCCTACAGCATTTTTTACAGATTGTAAGTGATATATGTACGAAGTTTGATATTGCTCCAGGCGTTCCAGAGCACCTATTGTTAGGCGTCGGCTTTGGGTTCCAAGTTGGAAACCCTTAAATTTTTGCTACACCTTCCATACGTTCAAACACAGGGTGTAACAGAATTCAATAGACAAACTTCGGCGTTGGAAGTACAGTTCATAAAAAATAAGGGAAATATCTTAGTGACCGGTGTGATTATTCACCCACGTTTCAGAGCTACAGGCTGGCGTAGGGTAAGAAAATGAATTTTTGGAGCTTGAAATTCCCAATACCTGAAACGGTAGAGCTAAGGAGGCATGGTAGCGTCATAAACTTCAAACCTACTGTATCCAAAAAATACATACAAAATTGTGCAATGGGTGCGCAGTGGACCAGGCGATTATCGTGGGTCGAAATAAGCATGTATTACACGATTTTCCGTATGAGTAAATATGACATACGTAATCACCACCATCCAAACTGCAATGGTATTCTCTCTCGTTGATATCAAATAAAACAAAATCGTTCGTTGAAAGTACGTAATTCTTATCCCTGTTCGTTATGGAATCACTAATTTCTTTAAAAATTCTTTGTCATATCAAAGCTGTTTTGCATATCGACTTTCGGCAGAGGGATTATTGTTACCTGCTGGAAATTCTTCCTATTCGTTCTCATTTTGACCCACCATTAGTTCTGAAAATTTCTGGAAATCCCATACTTCCTGAGAGGAATACATTACATCCACATTACGCAACTTTGAAATATATATTTTTGGATAAAACAGGTTTGAAGTCTCTGACGATACCATGCCGCCTCAGCTCTACTGTTAAATTTATTGGAAATATCAAGCTACTACGCTTTCGCCAGCCGATAGCTCGGAATTTCCACCTCGGTCACCAATATTTAGATTTTTTTTTCATATTTTCCTGTGTGTATATTTTCTTTCTGTAGTTCCAAGGTTGTCAGTTGACTTTTGTTAGTTTTTCTTGGCTCTTTACAAAATGTTTGCTGAACAATTACTGACATTGTGTTTCTAGACATAAGAAAAAAGGGTATATTTTGTATGTTTTATCGCAATTTTTTAAAATAAAGATTCAGAAGAAATTAACTCTCTGCATCTGACTGAACTACATTTATGGGGAATAAGATGGAGTGTCTCATTTCAGTATTGACAGAAATTGTCATGACGTCATACTTAGCTAGTTGTAGCTACTTGTATATAATGACAAATAAGAGTGCCAAGAAGCAGCTTCTTTCCAGTTGACAATCTAGCGTATTGGTAGAGTATCGGAAACCTAATCCGAAGAATCCAGGATCGAATCCTGGTCTAGTTTTGTTTTTATTTTTTTCTTTACGAAAAGTAACTTTTTTCTTTATATATATATACACACATTAGGAAATTTAAAAAAATAGTGACCAAGGGCACTTGGAGGTACCGTCAGGTACGGTGTTTTTCTTTTATTGCACACATGGTTAAATCGTGTTTTTCTCCACAAGAAAAAAAGTTATTTTTCGTAAAAAAAAAATATATATAAACAAGACCACACCACGATTCGATCCCGGGTCCTTCGCATTAGGTATCCGACATTCTGCCAATACGCTAAACTGGCAACTGGAAGGAAGGAGCTACTTGGCATTTGTCATTATATACAAGTAGCTAAAGTCTGAAGCCATGACAATTTCTGTCGATACTGAAATGAGACACTCCACACAAACGGACCTCTAAGTGTCATTGCGGAAGAAGGCTACACAACAACCTGACGGAAGTGGAAGATTTATTCATTAGTATACTAGTGTAAAACGGAAATGTTTAAGTGAAAACCATCTGCGTAGAATATAAAGTGTTGATGTTGCTGCAGAACAGTAAAGTTTCAAATATGAATATAAACATTTATAATAATCAAAATCCACAAATTAGAGAACAAACTGGACTGAAATTCATCAAAATAAGGTATTATTATTATCATCTATATTTGATTTACAAGCAGGTCAGCGTTCTAGAACCTTCCCGCTTTTCGGGATTTGGCCCCATTGTGCGCCATAAAGTAAAACCTTAACCCAAAATAACAGGCATTTTGGCTAACATTATCTAAAGCTCATCCAAAAACTTCAAAGTACAAGATCATACAGTACTTAAGTGTGGGGTGGGGCCATGTAGATTTTTTATCTCAAAACACAAGGAAATGCTGAACCACGCGATTGGAAAAACTCTTACTTTTAACGGATATCTTTATATTACGTACAATAAGAATACAAATTAACCAAACTAATACTCACTGGCTGTTGTTTTTGTTTTTTAAATATGAAAGGTTTTTATTTCTCTTCTTCTTCTTCTTCTTCAAAAATCCTCGGCACGAGGAAATAGATGGAACCAGTAAAATAATTCATCTTTCTTTCCAGTCAATACAGAGAAAGCTTTGAATGAATTTCAAAGCAGTTTACGATCAACTATTCCCATTTTTGACCTTTTAATGAACATCAAGGCATTTATTAGCACACAGCATATTATTCAAGAACCAAACGTCGGATTATTAAGTTTGGATTGCATGTCCGCCTTTGATCTTGTGAATCATGAGTATTTCCTTGTCCTTTCATCCAAATGTATTCCACAATTTTACATCATCGTTCTATTAAATTGTTAATTAACAATGGGACCTCTGCCTCCATCCCCATTCGGCAAGGTTGCCCGGAGTCCTCTTTATTTACTTTTTTAGTCTTTCTTTAGCCCCTATATTAAATTATGTACAAACAACATTACAAGGTTGGCACTTTCAAACAGCATGTTTAAAATTCTACTCGTATCTAGATGATATCAGTGTAATAATTAGATCAAACGAAGAAATAAACTTTCTAGCAACTTTTTTTGAACGATTACGCTTAACGGCTGGTTTTTGTATCAATAGAGTTAAAACTAATCTATTAATTCTATCACAGCCCAACCAAACCACCAGTGACGTATTAAGGGTTCTGGCGCCCATAGGCACTGTTACGTAAGTCCCCACCCCAACATACACCTATGCACTTCTCATGGAACAGAAGCACACCTGCAACACTGCAAAACCTATCTTAAAAATGTATAAATACTGGTATATAAAAAAACTCCGTTTATTACAGGAACGAAGGAAGGAAAAATGTGACGTTTTAATGAATGAAGTTCCGGGCGTGAGCCCATGCCTCCTATTTGAGTTGAGATGACGGGAATGAAAGAACGTATTTGTTTAATTAGAGTGCAACTGTCGCAAATCTAAAGAGAATCAATTGGTCAGCGAGACAAGATGTTAAATAAATTGGCAGTCAGGCTTCGTTGGTGGGCTTCAAGAAAATTTTAGGGTATATGAGTTGGGTTATGTGGGATGTGGCATTTTGTGGGTTAATCTTGGAGGTTGAACAGTGCCTAAGTTTTGTAGGATAGCATGTGGCGATTGTGACATTCTGAACCAGAAGGATCGGCAATGTGAGGCGATTACATCTTTTAGAAGAGGAATATCCAGATCTTCATGTAACTGAACTATTGACGTGTCACGTGGATGTCCTGTGATCATACGTGCGGCTCTGTTTTGTACTCTCTGAAGTTGTATTTGAGTTGATTTTGCTGAATGCTGCCATGCTGGTGCTGCATATGTTAGTTTCGGACGAATCATTACACGACACAAAACAAACATTTATAACGTCAACAGCTATTTGAAGTAGGAAGATATCATTATACATTAAAGACTTCTTTCTGGCTTTAGCGTTTGCAAATAAACTAACA